>PVIU01018010.1:0-40185 GCA_004026605.1 Ondatra zibethicus
TGGATGGATGGATGGATGGATGGATGGATGGATGGATGGGTGGATGGATGGATGGGTGGATGGGTGGATGGATGGGTGGATGGATGGATGGATGGATGGGTGGGTGGATGGATGGAAAGATAGACAAACTGACTCCAAAGCCTTTGCTTCCTACTTCACCATGTAAGGTTATACTAGGAGACAGCCATCTATCAACTAGAAACTGGATCCTTACAAGACATCAATCTTGATCTAAGATTTCCCAGTTTCTGAATTTACAAACAAATCCCTATGGTTTCTGAGCCACACAGAGATGGAAGTGTAGCTCAGGTGGTAGAGTTCCTGCACAGCATACATGAAGCCTGTGCTGGATCCCAGGACTGTTCAAACCAGGTGGAGCAGCACGGGAGCTACACTCAGCACTCTAAGTTCAAGGTCAGCCACAGAGTTCAAGGTCAGCCTGTACAGAAAAGGTCAAAGTCAGCCTAGGCTCATATAGCCTGTCTCAGACAAACAAACAAAAAAATTGATAAGAACCAGCCATGAGGGAGCACATCTTTAAATCCAGCACCTGGGAGGCAAAGGCAGAAACGGGATCTCTGTGAATTCTAGGCCAGGCTTGTCTACACAGTAAGTTCAAAGCCACCCAGGGCTATGCAGTGTGGCCTTGGCTCAAAAACAAACAAACAAAAATTATAAATTAAAACTAGAGTTGATACCCATTTAATCCAAAACTTACATATATTAACAGACATTTTAAACCAAAAGTTAAAGAAAAAACAAATTATAACCAACATATTGAAAAAAAGTTGTTTTCTTTTCCCTTTTTGCTTATGTAGCCCATGCTGACCTCAAACTCACTGTGGAGCTATGGTTGACCTTGAACTCCTGATTTTCCTGTCTCTACCACCCAAGCACTGGTACATCTAGTGTGTATCATCACAGTTTATGGGGTGCTAGAGATGCAATCAGGCGTTTTCTGTAGACTTGGCAAGCACTCACCAACTGAACTATATTTCCAGGCCCAACTAAAGTTTTAAAATATTACCAAATTAGTTACAAAGTCAGACACTAAAGAGGTAGACCTTCACATCGAAAAACTCAGCTATACATAGCAATTTACTCCCCAAGTGATGTGGGATTTCCCTCTGTATGTTGTGAATACCATTGGTTAATAAAGGCCAGGGCAGAATAGAGGTAGCCAGGGGTGGGGGATGACTAAATTGAATGCTGGGAGAAAGAAGGTAGAGTCAAGGAGAAGCCATGTAGCCCTGCCAGAGACAGATACCGGACAGAACCTTGCTGGTAAGCCACAGCCACATGGCAATACACAGATTAACAGAAATGGGTTAATTTAAGATATGAGCTAGCTAAAAAGACATTTAAGCTATTGGCCAAACAGTATTGCAAATAATATAGTTTCTGAGTGATTATTTCAGGGCTGAGCAGCCGGGAACAAACAAGTGGTCTCCTACTATACCCAAGACTTGTGGGTAAATAGGGCTTTCCTTTTCAGTCCAACTCTGTGAAAGCCAATAATCAGTAATTATAGTAACCAAAATAATTTCACATTAAAACTCACCTTTTTTCTATACTTTAAAAGTAACAGGATTAGCAGAGCTAACTCACCGGTGATCTGGGCTAGCTCACCTGTGGTCTGGGCTAGCCCACCTGTGGCCTGGGCTAGCTCACCTGTAGTCTGGGCTAACTCACCCGTGGTCTGGGCTAGCTCACCTGTGGTATAAGTCTGTCCAAGTGCTCAGCTCGGTTCCCATGAGAAGGGTGTGTTGACAGCCACTCTGGCAACTTTGGGTAGCCATGAAGACGCTCCGAAAACTCCATCTGCTGCCAAAATACTGAGCTGGCTCTAACGTCCACACATGCCTAAACACAGAATTAATAAGGCACACAATGAGCTTAGTTACAACTTTAAAACAAATAACTCAGCCAGGTATTCAAAAGGCTGAGAAAGACGAGGTAGGAGAGGGAAAGGGAGGGGAGGAAGAGAGAAGGAAAATACATTTAAGTTGACTTTTGTGTCACTCACTACATGTTTTGAAAATATTCTATTTTTCATCATCATTTTAATAAAAGAATCTGTTCACCACTTAAAAGAAGGACTCCTCAAGCTGGGAGCCAAGCTCAACAGCAGAGTGGCGTGCCTAGCAGACACTAGGTCTGGGTTTGCTCCCGGGGTTGCAAACAGGACGAAGAGAAGAGCACAGCTCACACAACACAGCACTGTGGTGACACAAGCCTGCCTCCTAGCCTACAAACATTTCAGAACGGCTGACACTAAAAACATGTAGTAAGGGAAAATCTTCCATATCAATTAACTTTTCTACTAAAAATAATCTGCACTTAAGAAACTTTACACCTAATGATACACTTAGAAAAAAATTAAACAAACATGTAGAAAATAGTTAATATTAAGGTATATCAATCTTTCCAATTTTCTCAACTACAAGAAAAAATACATTTAGGCCATCCAAAACACACTATTTTTAAAAATTCTTTTTAAGCTCTCCATACAAGGACGTGGAGATTTTTTAGAAGTCTGTTCAATTTTCTTCACATATTAATTTACTTTCTTTAAGAACTAGAAAAATTGTGTTTGCATTTCCTATTTTATTACTGAATAAATTAAGAACTAAATTCTATCAGATTGGTCAAAATGTGGAACCAAAAAGTTTTAAATTGTGCGACTCTGATACCTAAAGCATAAGGCAAATGCCACAGGTTGTGTTGCTGGTTTTATGTGAACTCGACGAGGCTAGAGTCACTTGGGAAAAGGAACCTCAATTGAGACAATGTCCCCACTAGACTGTCTTGTGGGCCCAGCCTATGAGGCATTGTCTTGGTTGATGATTAACGTGGAAGGGTACAGTCCCTTATAGGTGGGACCACCCCTGGGCTGGTGGTCCTGGGTGCTATAAGAAAGCAGGCTGAGCAAACCATGATGAGCAAGCCAGTAAACAGCACCCTCCATGGCCTTGGCATCGTTTCCACATCCAGCTTCCTGCCCTGCTTGACTTCCTGCCCTGACTTCCTTCCTATCCTGTAAGCTGGGATAAACCCTTTTCTCCTCAGGTTGCTTTTGGTCATGCGTTTATCACAGCAATAGAAACCTAACCAAGACACACACTCAATAGCCAGTCAACATCTATGCTGCCTCCCTGCTCATAAAACACTAATAAGATGGTTTCCAAGGTTGGGAAATAAAGAGGGAGAAATTATCTGAAATTCATTTTCAATGCTCAAATCAACGCAATTCTTTTTTCTTTTGTTCCTCTTCCTCTTCCTCTTCCTCTTCCTCTTCCTCTTCCTCTTCTTCTTCTTCTTCTTCTTCTTCTTCTTCTTCTTCTTCTTCTTCTTCTTCTCCTTCTTCTCCTTGTTTTTCAAGACAGAGTTTCTCTGTAGTTTTAGAGCCTGTCATGAAACCATGGAACTAGCTGTTGTAGACCAGGCTGGCCTTGAACTTGCCTCCTGAGTGCTGGGATTAAAGATATGTACCATCACTACCCAGCCAGTGCAATTCTTTAAGCACATTAAGGTCTCTAGCTTTAAAAAGAACCTAAGAAACAGCTGGACAAATGTGTTAGAGAGCAAAAGTGCTAGCCATAAAGGTCTCATTTCCCAAGTTCGAGGCACAGAACCTGCATAAAAACCCAGATGCAGTGACATCATCTGTAATCCAATGAGACTACAGACAAGAAAAATCACCTGGAAAGGTGTGGGCCAGCTGGCCTGGAATATGCAGCACCACAGCAGAAACCAGGGAAACCCCGCTCAACAAGGAAGACAGAGACACAGCTCCTGAAAACTGCCCTCTGATGGCCACGTTAGTACTGCTGTCACGTGTGCCTGTGCACAAGCACACCCGTGCATGCATACATACACACAAATATATCCTACTAACAGGTATAAACATTCATGGTTATGTATATCTGAACAAAACAAAGGCATGATTTTAGGATTCTTTTACCTTAAAGTGTTAATCAAGAGAGAAGTAAAATATTACCTATTCAATCTAAGTAACAACGTTGGAAGCAATATTTAAAATATTTGGTATGTAGAAAAATTCGCCCAGTAGATAGCAAAAGCTTTGCCCACTCTGTCACTAGCTGACCCCCGGAGTGCACCAAAGAACACTGTAAAAGCCAGGCGGGTGCTTCTCTGAAGCCGACGTCAGTAGGAAGACACAAGTACAACCAACAATAAAAAAAATCATTGCATTTGGATGTATCTTATCTGGAAGAGAGCCTCAGACCCTGAGTTTTATCCCCAGAACCTCTTACTGGATACAGGGACCATACCTGCAATCCTACATCTTTGGAAGCTGACGGGAATGTCAGAAGTTCAAAGTCATCCTTAGTTACAGACCAAATAGAGGCTAGCCTAAGCTACACGAGACCCTATATTAAAAAAAAATTAAGGAACAAAGAATATCAGAGCACTTCGAAAAGAAACTGACAGGTTACAATAATGGACCCCAAAGGAATGAAGACCTACAAAATGTCTGACAATTGAATTCAGAATAACACTCACAAAGAAAAAAGTTCAGAGAACTATAAAAAATAATAAAATTCAGTTAACTATTTGGACAAATACTGGGAAATCCATTTAAAAAATGAAATAATGGAAATTTAAAATACTATGACTAAAATAAAAAACTTAATAAAAATCTTCAATGAAACTCTACTGGACAAAAAAAGAGTAAGCTGAAAGATAGAACATTTGAAATTATGCAAAGGAACAAGAAGAATGACAAAGAATATCTGTGTAAATTATGGGTCATCAAGATAGCAAACACTCACATCACAGGAGCTATAGAAAGAGGAAGGAGGACCAGAAAGAACTTGGAAATGATGCTGGGAATTTCCAGATGCCATCACCCAGAGACAGAAAGTACAGATGTCATCAGTCAAATTCAACCCAAAAGAGAGCATACTATGACATATAACACTCAAACTCAAAGGAAGATTCAGTCTAAGAGTAAGAAAAGATAAGAGACATCTCTCTTTAAAAGGCTGTTTCAACACTGCCTATCAGGAGACTTCTCAGCAGAAACCTTGCAGCTAGCAGAGAAGGGGATGCCGAGATATTCGAGTGATAAAGGAGATAATCGGCAACTGAAAGGCTTTTCCCTGCAAAACTGTCTTTGATAAATGAGGGAGAACTGAACTTTCTGAGACAAACAAAAACTATGAGAAGAATGGGGTATGGTGGCTTGCACCTAAAACCCCACACAGAAGGTGGAGAAAGGGAGAGCACACAGTGAGTCCACACTTGCCTCAAAGACAAAGTTCACAACCACCAGCCTCACCCTCCAGGAATCGCCAAGGAAACTATTTAGACCAAAATACAAATACAAATAGCTGTTGATTATCAGCTTGAAACAAGCTGTTACATGCATATGGCAATCTACTTAAACCTCACAGTAACTATAAAGCAAAACTGTTGGATCCCAAGTATACTGTTGCATGGAACCATCCAACCTCAAGCAAGACAGGAATTTTAAGAAGTGACTATAAGACAACCAGAAAATAACAAAACAACAATAATCTGCCTTTTTTAAAAATTCTTATTTATTTACTTTATCTTACGCGTGTAAGTGTTGTCTGCATGCATTTATGTGTATCACACGTATGGAACAAAGAACACCAGAAGAGGGTGTTGGCTCCCCTGGAACTGGAGTTCCAGGTGGCTGTGAGCCAACATTTGGGTGTTAAGAACTGAACCAAGGTCGTCTATAAGAGCAACAAGTGTTCTGACCCACTGAGCCATCTCTCTAGCCCAATAATTAGTTCCACCCTACCACTTATTACCCTAGATACAACAGATTCAAATCTCCAATTCATGAAATAAAGTCACTAAATGAAAAACTATTCAACTGTATGCTTCTTACAAGAGACTTACCTCACTTTACAGACTCAAAAACTAAAACTAAGCAGGGCAGCTCAACTTGCAACAGACATAATATAAAAAGAGACAAAGAAGGACATTATACAATGATAAATAGGTCAATTCATCAAGCAGAATTAAATAGTTGTAAAAATATATGCATTCCATGGGGATGGGATGGAGGAAGGGTGGGATGAGAGGAGGGGAGGCAGTGGGAATGGGGATAGCTGTGTAAAATGAGAAAAGACTGTATTAAAAAATTCTTAATAAAATAATATACGCATCCAACATCAAAGCTCCTCTAAATATATAAATATTAAAGGATCTAAAAACAGAAACAAACCACAATATAATAGCAATGGCACCTCTAATACTCAACATTTTCAATAGTAAATATATAATTCCAATGGAAAATTAGTAAGAAAACACTGGATTTGACTATTATTCTAGACCAGATGTACCCAATAGACACATGGGGCACTGCACCTGACAGCAATAGAATACACATACGCATGCACACAGACACACACACACTTTCTCCAGGGCATGAAGCAAAGCTCAGCAATCTTGGATGGACACTGCATCTGTGTATAACTGCTTCTGCACAGCAAACGAAACAGGTAACAATATCTGCATGCAATATACCCGATGAGAGATTAATCTCCAAAATAGACAAGGAAAACTTACAACTTCATGGCAAAATACACTCAATTAAAAATGGGCAAAAGACGTAAGAACCTCAAGAACTGCATACAAGTAACAATGGGTGTACGAAAAACTCATCAATATCGCAACACCTCCAAGAACTGCACCTCAGAAACATGTGAAGTATCATCTAACACCTGTTAGGAGGCTGATACAAAAAATGACAATAATATGGAAAGATTCAACTCTTACATTTTGTTCATGGAAATGTAAAATGATGACTACAGAGAGTGCTCCAAAAACATTAAAAATGGAACCCATATGATTCAGCAATCCTTCTATGGAGTGCTTACCCAAAAGTTAAAAATGGGATCTCAAAGATAAACTAGCATTCCCTATTCATTATTACACTGACAGTGTGCTTTCCGGCAAGAGCTGGAAACAACCTGAATGCTCACTCAGAGAGGAGTGAGTGAAGAAGTGGGGCTGCACACACACGCACGCACACACACACACACGCACGCACACACACATGCACGCACACACACATACACACACACATGCACGCACACACACACACACGCACACACACATGCACGCACGCACGCACACATACACACACACGCACACACACACACGCACGCACACACACATGCACGCACGCACGCACACATACACACACAATAGCCTTACCCAAGAAGGCAATCCTACCATGTACAACAGCGTGGATGAACACTGGGGATGGTAGGTTAGGAAAGATGAGGTGAGCACAGGGCAAATACTGCCTGACTCAGCTTACATGAGGTATCTACAGTAGGTAAAGTCAGACACAGGGTAAGGCAGTTATGAGGATGCAGCAGGTTCTAGATACTGGCTCTATGACATTGCTCCCAGAGGTCAACCTGCAGTACGCATTTAAATTTATAAGTGAGTAGATCTTATGTTAGATATTTTTACCACAAAAGCGGGGAGGGGGCAGCAAGAAGGCTCAGTGGGTGATGGCACTTGCCGCTAAGCCTGCTGAAATCAATTTAATCCCCAGAAATGATTTGGTGGGAGAAGAGAACTGAAGCCTACAGGCTGTTCTCTGGCCTCCACAGACCATGGAACATGCACACACAAATAGATACTACATAAACAAACAAAATAATAAAACAACACCTAATGAGCTAAAGATGGCTCAGTGGTTAAGAGCACTTGTTGCTCTTCCAGAGGATCCAGATTAGAGTCTCAGCACCCTAAAGGTAGCTCACAACTGCCCGCAATTCCAGTTCCAGGGAATCTAAAGCTCTCTTCTGGACTATGTGGACATAGCACAGACAGGGTGCATAGACACATACAGGCAAAACTCAAACACACAAAATAAAATTTTAAAAAATCTCCTTTAAAAAAAGACAGGATCTCTCTATGTATCCCCTGGCTTTCCTGGAACCTGATCCTAAAGCAGACTGGCTTTGGACTTACAGAGATCTGCCTGCCTCTTCCTCCAAGTCCACCATCATGTTTGGCATAAAATCTTTTTTTAAAACACTATCTAATAAAAGAGCGTGTGTTTACCAAGATTGTGGGCATACATGAAGAAAAGATAAGGCTCTTTCTACACCACCTTTCCTTCTTCAGATAGCCAGTGGTGATCAAAGTCCCAGGGAACATAAGGGACAGATGTCAGTGGGAAATGCGTCCTAGAATGCTACAGGACTGGGTAATGTTGAGACCGTAGGGCTTATAACCAGTGAGGCAAGGGGTTGAGACTCCATCTTCTTACTTCATTGTGAATTGTAAGCACTGTGGTAACTCCTTTACTGCTCATACTGACCTGACATGGTGAGTGATGTTATTTCACATCAATTTACAGAGCAGATGGGGAGAGCAAGGGACTGAGCCACAATCTGAACTCCAACAGTCAAGTACCAGTCAGTACCCTGAACCAACAATTCAGTCTCCAAGGCCACCAAATTCACCTCTGAAACTTAATGCTGCAGATCACCAGGATAAAAAGCAGCCCGTTCAGAACCCAGAACACAATGTTTCTGTCCTCCTTTCCCCTAGGGAGGAGCAGGAGCTTGTGGTAATTACACAACACTATGTGCAGTCCTAAGAGATGGTGCTGTGAATCATAAACAAAGAAGGATCTAGTCACATCCAGATTAAAGCAATAACATGCATGAATATGCAGTAAGAGACATTGACAATGAATTTATTCTATTTTATAATAAATTCAGCAGGATGTGATATCCATAAGGCACAGAGTACCACCCTTAGAACCTGAGCATTTCCCAACACAACACCAAAGAAAGACCAAGCCCTATCCCACCTATGAGCAAAATGTTCCCCACAAGTACAAACCGACAAGGGTTCTGGACTTCATAATTCTATGCATTCACCTCTCTGACTCCTGCCAGCCATCACCCCAAGAAGGGAAAGCCTTATGTTAGAAGTTCAGAGTCTGGTTTGAGTGCCAGCAGCGCTGTTTATCTAAACCAGATGTCCTGGCACCCCCTCTGTATTGCACAGACATGTGGAAGGCATGAGACAGTATTAGAAAGGACTGCTACAGAGGGGTCAAGAACTAGGAGAATACAGTTTGAATGTTATGATAGTTGAAGGGAACAAAACACATAACAACGGGCATGTTTCAGAGGTGATGCTGTGGGAGATAAATCTGTTCCCAGCAGCCTAGAAGAAAGGAGTCCCACATCCCACATGAACGCACCTCCTCCTAGAGTGGGAAAAACCCACCCTCAGGGAGAGATGCTCCACAATGTCTAACCTCTCCACTTTCCAATGTCGTTTGTAAAACCAGGCAAATGCCAGGACCTGTACCTCACAGGCTGAGTGAAGAACAACTCACATCCCCACTCAGGACAGGACCCAGCACACAGAAAACTATGACTGGGGCCAGCTGTCAACACCGTCACTGGCAGTGTCACCTGTGCTGTCCTCCCTGTAGATGCATGGGCTCAAGTGTCCTGTGCTCAGAGCGTCTCCTGTCATACTCCCTCGCATTCTGTAAGTCATTTGTTGTCTACACACTGCTTTTCCAAACAATAATTTCAAACTGCTCTTTCCCAACTGAATGCGGATAAGATACTTGTAGCTAAAGCATTCTTATAATTTGTCAATGAAAAAATTTCACTTATCAAAAAGACTTGTGTACGCCAAAATGGAGAAATGGGCTCTTGTTATTTTGTGGTTCAATAACTTTAAAGTCCTTGCCCAAGTGTTCTGCACTTTTTGATTGCCATTGTGTTAGTTCATCAATCAGCAAAGCTGGCAAAGTTTTCAACGAATCTTACACACATTTCTTTCTTGTCTCATGTAGACTCAGTACTCAACACAATGCAGATCATAACAACTACAAATCAGATTAATATTCTCTGTGGGGAATGGGTTCAAAATAAAATTTGGGCATAATGTATGTGTTGTGGAAATTACTTTATAGCACATCTATGAAATGGAACCTTTTCATTCGATGTTTATTCATTCTTAAATGGCTAACCTAAGAGCCCACACAGTCATCCAAGCACAACACAAAGACAGTTTGCTGTGGGAAGACTCAGTACTAACCTGGACAAGGGCCGGGAGTCTTGTTACTAACCAAATATGCTACTAGGGAAATCACGTCAGCACTTTGGACTCTAGTCTCCCTACCTGTAAAAGGAGAAGTTGAGTTAAATTAGCTCCAGTTTTCCTCCCAGGTCCAAAAGTGTATGTTTTTATATTTACACGAAGTTGTAAGTTTGGGTTCTTATTTTGTGATAGAGGATTCTGCTGTTACCCACTTCTCTCGCTAGATGGTGCTATGAACATAGCTATTCCTGATCATCCATAGACAGCAGCAGAGCTTCCAAGAAGGGTCCTTAGCAGCTCTGGGGCTGGACAATCCCTCCCAATGAGGGCTCTCAAACCACACCAGTGTATTTATTATCCTTAGTCCCCACCCACTAAACGAAATAACACATCTACACGTCCCCTGGCTCTGTAATAATCAAAAGCAATCACACATAATGCCCTCCAAGGAGCCCGCCCCCAGTTTAGAAGCATTAAAAGAAAATTAGCTTTCTTTTTTTAGATTTCAGTACAGATACTCAAAAATGAATATAGATGGTTTGGTTGCTTGTGAAATTAAAAAATAAGTCATTTCTAAATGACTGCAAAGTGTCAAAATTTTCTTACAAAGACAAATGAATAAATACACCAACAAAATCAAATAGTCTTTTGTCCAGCTGATTTGAACCATTTATTCCATCTCAGTTTACAGCAGACCTACAAGTTAACCACTAATTCTAAATTAACCATTCTAATAATTTTTTATAATGATAACTCAAAGCTCTCCAAAATGAAAATTTAAACTATAAAAATATAAGCATGTAAAATTAACTCTTCACAGTCAATAGTAGAGAAGAAGCAGAAAGAATCTTTAGGAAAGATAGATTCTTGCTTGAAAGTCTCTCAAATAAAATTTCATTTTAGTGAATTTCCTATATTCTGTTTGGGCCTTGACCTTGAATGCTCGTGAATCCAATGGGAAAACACAGGAGCAACAAATTCACCTCCCAGAAACAGTTCCCCTTGACCACACTCTCAAGTCCCAGACAGAAAGGTAATGACAACTTACAGCAGCCAGGCCAACTGTGCAATGTGGGTGTGACTGTCCCTGGGTCAATATCTTTGCTCTCTTTTAATGTGTGACGAAGGAAGCTAAGCTATAATCATAATTATAAAGAAATCTAAGCATAATTTGGCAACGTGATGGGAATTACAGGGCAGGGCTGGGGAGTTTGCTCAACTGCTCACACATATACATAAAAGCACCTGGTCTAGCCGGGCGGAGGGGGAACAGAGCACTCAGGAGGCAGAGGCAGGTGGATCTCTGTGAGTTCGAGGCCAGCCTGGTCTACAAGAGTGAGTTCCAGGACAGGTTCCAAAGCTAAAGAGAAACCCTGTCTCAAAAAACAAAAATGAAAACAAACAAACAAAAAGCACCTGGTCTATAAATGTCCAAAATAGGGTATAGGGTACAGAGTGTCGGGCACAGGGTACAGTGCATAGGGCACAGGGCACAGGGTACAGTGCATAGGGCCCAGGGCCCAGGGCCCAGGGCGCAGGGCGCAGGGCCCAGGGCACAAATAGAAACCAAGCCCAAGACATCCAGACTAGCCTCTTTTCAGAGAGAAAACAGAGAGTTAAATAACCTGCCTAGGGTCACATGCAAGAAATCAGAGTTCCAAGATCTCTGTGACACCCAAAGTCCCCACAGCTGAGCTCAGGGTTTAAAGTCCTTAAGACCACTTAGTCACTGCCCACCTTCTCCACCCCATCTTGTTGTGGATGCTCCTAAACTGTCTGTATTTTAGCCACAGGGAGATTTCAATTCCCAGAATGGGCATTGTTTTCCTTACGTTTGACCACACTGTTTTCATAGCAAACCCCCCAAGACCCCCCACACCACAGCAGGATGACCGTCTCAGAGAGCTCTGTGCTAGGTGCTTCTGTCTCAGGCCCCTTCCTGGGCTGTCATGTATACCTGGACACAAGTTCTACCATTCTGTTGCACTCTTCCATAGGATGAAGCTGCCTGTATGTCTCTACCATGATGCTCTAAGCTTGTTAAATTATTAATTGATCATATCTGTCTCCTACAAACATTCTGACTTCCAATCACCTGGCAGATAGCAGGCATGCAGCAAATACATATTCAGTTAATAAATGAAAATCATGTTATAGAGGAGGGCTACCACCTGGGTCTGGATCAGACTACTGTAATGTCAAAAGAAAAAAAAAAAAGATCCATCAGCATTAGAGGTCTGTCATCCAGATACTGAGTAGAAATCTAGAGACCAACACTGGCTCACCAGACCTGCTTTGTTATGTGTAGCTGGGTAGCGAGTGGAATGGAGGGGGAAGATGAATGTAGTCAATGAAAGCTATAATGAAGTTTCTGGAGAACTTCATTCCAGCAGTGGAAACAGGAACATACTGAGACATACTTTATAGATGGAATTGCCAGGACTTGGTGAAAGATCAGACTTAAATCTTAAATGAGGAAGGATGACGACAGGCTGCAGGCATTTAGAACAATACTGAACACAAGGTAGAACATATGTCAGGTAAAGGAGTAAACTGGAAGAAAGTGGGCAAAACTCCAGGACTCAGTATTGAATATACAGGCTTAAGATCCTTATGGACTGGAGGAAGCAGGCAATGGGGCATGCACAGGCAGAAAACTGGTGCCCTGGGAACTTGAATTGTATTGACTGAATGAGAAATGTCCAAGTCCATCACCCAAGTGGGGAAAGCTGATGCAGAAAAGTAAACATAACATGTTCAGGATCACATAGGTAGCCGGAAAGGCGGAGTCCCAAACATGGGTGATCTAGCTCAGCAGCCACACTACTGTTGGTACTCAGTGTCCTTAGTGGGTGATTCACACCACCAGTACCTAAAAAGGGTTTAGACTTTGATTCTTGCCTCACTCGAAGAAGTAGGTCATTAGGTGTGGGCATTGAGGGTGTACAGCCTGGTCTCACTTCCTGTCCACTCTGCCTCCTGACTGGGGACACAGCCAGCTGCCTCATGTTCTTCCCTTCATGTTGGACTGTATCCACATGATTGTATCTCCTTGAACCGTAAGCTAAAAGCCAACAACAATAACATCTCCCATAGATGGCTTCCTGCCAAGAAGCTGACCTCACCAATAAGGAAAGTGACTCCTGTAGCTCATAACAGAATAAATGTCTCCATGATGAGCAAGAAAAATCAATCAATAAATCTCTGTCCCATTTGACAGTTTGAATCACTTTTACTGTTGTACCTTTGAAAAAGAAGCTAACAGAGCCTGTGTGGGCTTCAGCTCCTTCCCCTGCAAAAAGGAGATGATGCTCATAGCAGTAAGCACTTGATGGAGCTACTGTGCAGTGGATCAGGGCAGGCTCCACGCCTCCAGCAGCACGCAGTCCTGGGAGAGAGGCAGTAACTGGAACTAAAGGTGTCCTTAGCTAAAGGACGCTTTCACAGAATAAAGGCACATAAACACTGCACTCAAAGCCTTCACACTGCTTCTCTTTCTGACAGGAAGTAAATACTTGTACTTTAGAGATGACATTTTTCATCCTGAGTGTTTCATAACAAAGACAGATTTAACATCTATGGCAACATTTCTTTGTGCTTGACATAAGCAGACCAAATTATTGCACTGGAAGTCTCACGCTGCACAACACATTTAGTGTGCTTCAGAAAATGCAACCATGCTCTCACCTGTCCAAATATACTTTTCCAAAATGGTTTGCCATGTTGTAATTGAAGAGGCTTCATCATCTCTTCACTGACTTGTCTGCTCTCAGAGGAGAGGACTTACCAAGTCCCCCAACACAGAGCTGGACTGTGGCAGCTGCTGTCCCGATCTGCCTGGACAACACAGCACTGAGCTGCTCTCAAACACTTCCTCAGAGCTTCTTCATCTATAGCTACTCAGAAACTCCACATGTGATCCTAAAATATACATTTTAAACATCTAACCAATAAGCACAATGAAGGCTCTCTGCAGTAGAGAATATTAAGGAGCCAATAAAACTGAGACAGTACGTTCAGCTTTTCCAGGAGTCTAGAAAAGGAAACTTCAAAAACCAATGAGAGGCTGTGTGTGGTGCACGCCTTTGATCCCAGCACTCTGGAAACAGAGGCAGGTGGGTCTCTTTCAGTTCTAGGCCATCCTGGTCTATATAGTGAGTTAGAGAACAGCAAGGGATACAAGAAGAGACCCTAGTTAAAAAAAATAAAAGATATTAATTTTTTCCCTCCAAATTGACAAAACCTAACATGATTAAACACGGCGTTGTGGATATTAAGAACAAAAGGCATTCTCACAGGTTACTGAAATCTGACATTAGCATTCTTGAATACAGAATATATAAATATATCCTAGTGACCTAAGCTTCACTTACTTATCCTAAAGGAATAATAAAAGCTTGTGGAATGGTGCTGGAGTACAGCTCAGTTGTAAACAGTTGCCTGGGGGTGTAAAGCTCGGAGTTCGAGCCCTAATACAAGAGTGAGGAGGGAAAGGAAAATGAGTGTGAGGGGGAGAAGGGAAGGGGGAGAGACAGGAAGAGGGGATAGAATATGAATTCAGAGAAAAGGAAGGGAAGAAAGGGGAGAAAGAAAAAAGTAAAGAAAGAAAAGAAAAGAGAAAGGAAGAGGGAAAGAAGGGAGGAAAAACTCATGGAGTTTAAGAATATATGAATAGAATATCTTTTCCAAAATTATTTACAATATTACCAATTCCTAAAAACTATCCAAATGCTTATTAATGGCAAATAACTCAACTATCCCTATTACAGAAACTGCAGTGCTATCTAAAGTCAGGCGCTTTCTCTTCTGGCAGTGTAGAGGAGTTCCTAACAAACCAGTGTCCCTGACAAAAACAACCAGAGAATAGAAAGAAGACTTGGCCAGAACATAGAAGAGTTACTAGGCCGGCCAAGACAGACACCAAAATCCGAAAGGAGGAAATTCACCAAAGCCAGTCTAACCTCCAGGAAGCCCTCTGAAGCAGAGAGGAGCAGCAGGCTAAAAACATGGCAGACTCTGGCAGGAATTCAACGGGAAGAGGGAACGAAGGAAGTATTTGGCTGTTATAGGGGTAGAAAACCCAAACTTTAGACTCATCAAGGCAGCCAGATCTGAAAAGTCTAGCATTAGTCAAAAATATCCCACCTTTTGCACATGACAAGAGAGACCGTAAAAACAGAGCAAAGGTGTTTGTTGGGGAGGAGGGAATGATAAACATTAAATCTAGAGACCTAGAGACTGGTCCAATGATGGGGCATAACTTTGTCCTTTGTTATTGCTGGTTAGAAACCTGGCAATGATGGACATCCAAGCATCCTCTGTACATGCTACCCAAACCAATTGCTATTGAAGCTTATGGAGAAAGTAGCAGTGAGATAACTAAGAGTTTGTCTGTAACCCATAAAGGTGAAGACTGGGGTTAAAAAACAGACAACAGAGACATGGAGCCAAGCACTGATTGACCAAAACATCTGAACATTCTTAAAGAAAACTTAAGAAATTAAAGAAAATGTAGGCCCCAAGCCAAGCAGAGACTTGGTGCTGTCAGAAGAGAAGACAAAGCCTAGGGCCAGGGTTCCGGAAAGGTCTAAAGGGAAGTGCAGAACACATGCCATCCCTCGGCAGCGCTCTTCTGGATGAAGACAGCGAGTTCACTGCAGAATGGTATAGATGAGAATTAGTGAACTACAAGAGAACACATTCATGCTGACATGCACAGAAACTATAAAAACAAGAAGCAATAAAAGAGGAACATGACACTCTCCAACAAACAGTTACGTATATTTCTAGTCCCAGAAGAGAATAAGAATGGAGCAAATGCTTTATGTTAAAGTGTAATCAATGAGAAGACAACAAACTGATGAAAAATACCGAGCAACAGTCACGTGAGCACAGTAAACACAAAGAAAACACATACTAAGTTGATGCTGCACATCAATCAACAGAAAAGCAAAGACAAAAATGCAAGTTTAGCAACCATGAATAAAGAAAGTTAAAAACAAGAGAAAAGACAACAGGACTGCCTCTCAAAGGGTACAGTTCAGAGGTCATCATGAGCTTGCTGAGAGCAAGAACCACAGATTTAAAATCTTGTGTCCCACAACAATACTCCTCCAAAGTATGCCAGCTTGCAGGAATGGGCAAAGGAGCTGGTGGGCCACACATCCTACAACAGATGACAACTTTGCAGCCTTGATTACAGGTAGCTATTATTTAATGATTATAGGAAACTATAAATCAAACAGAAGCCAGGAAAGAATTTAACACTGAAAAACTATAGAAGAAATAAGATTTAACAATTCCTGAAGGTGCTGCCCTGCTTCCAGAGCAACAGCCTCCCTGAGTTCACAGACGGAAGGGAGAAAGCTTACAGCCAGAGAACAGACGGACTGACGCACTCTGCCTCAACTCCAGGCAAATCCCTCACTGGCTTCTGGCATGAAGGGGAGAAAAATAGAAAATCAGGCAAATGAGAAATCTACTTTTTAAACAGAACATGGTATGGGAATTATTTTTCTGAGAAACCTGTTCACGATCTACTGATCTTTAAGACATTACTATGTTTTGGACTAAAGCTAAGTTGAAGCTTGGCTTTGATTTTTCCACATTTCCTAGATCTCCTTTATAACCTATTTGTGCCCCAGAACAATATGTGTGCATAAGATGCAGTGGCTAGACCTAAGGTCATTTTCCGGAAGCAGTGAGGTGTTGGAAGCAATGCCCCCACAGAAGGAAAACTGTTGAAAACAGCCAGCAGATAGATTGCTAGACTCTGTGGCTTGAGTCAACAATCTACCCCCTGTGATACTCACTTAAAATACTAAGACAAAAGTTCCTCATTCAAGTTGGCCCAGCTCAGTCAAGAGATCACCCCTAAGCTGGTCAGCTTACTATGTTAAAGAGATAAGAAGAATAATTAGTCTTTTAAGGAGAAGTTGAGCTCTTGAATCTCAGGATCCTCTCCCCTCACCCAGTGGCTGGCCAGGCTACAGCCCTCTGCGCAAGTCTGCCCACTTTCCCAAACTATTCAGAAAAGAGAATTTCTTTTCTTCTATCTCTTATTCTAAGTACGCTTTTCCTAACCCTTTGGGCTTCTCCCACATTTGGGCTTTCTTACTCTTTCACAGAAGCACCCCTCCCCACCACATGGCTGCCTGTCTATCCTGGGGCTGGCCTCTGTGCACAGTGAGACAGCATGATTTCCTTTCCTCTTCTCTAGCCCCCTCCGCTGGATCCACAGTTGGCCTGACCTGGCTTGTATTTGGTTTGTTTTAAACTCTTACGAAACTGTCCTTGGGCTTCCACTGAGTTCATCCTTAAATTCTCGTTTTAATGCAACTTGGAAAAACAAGAGGGGACCCCAATTTCCTCTTTGTCTTCTGGTGACCACTAAGGGACCCCAAATTTGCAGTAACACAAACAGAAAAGTGACAAAACTAAATATAACCAGGGTCAATAATGTTTAAATAAATCTAAAAGGCTTATCTAATTCACAACAAAGGCAAAGGTCAAAAAAATAAATAAGATAACTAAGTGAGCAATAATACATTCAGAAAGTGGTTTCGAATTTTAAAAAAGAAATTAGTAGAGACAAAAAAATAGAAGAAATAAAAAATAAAAAAAAAGAAAGAAAAAGAATCCAGGTGTGGTGGTGTGTGTGTCTTTAACACCAGTACTTGGGATGCAGGGGAATTCTCTGAGTTCTGGGCCAGCCAGGGCTACAGAGTGGTGCCTGAATCAAACAAATAAACAAACAATTAAAAAACTGAATGACTAAATAAGTAAATGGATTTATTTCAAAATGATAAAACAATTCAAAAGTAGAAAAGAATCCATAATATGTATGTGTTTAAAACAGACTTCAAATTACGTAAAGCTAAAACCACCAGACAAGTCAACATTCATAGCTAAAACATCTCTCTAATGGAGGTTAGAATATTAATGTGGATGATACAGCGAACCAACTCAATCTAACACTTGCTTGTGGAAAGCCGCTCAGTTACTGCAGAGCACAGTCACCAGAACAGGTGTGAACACCAAGATCAAAGCGACTTAGGGAGGAAGGGTTTATCCCAGCTTACATTCTCAGGTCACAGTCCATTACCAAAGAAAGCTAGGAAACAACTCAAGGCAGGACCTGACACAGGGGCCGTGGATGAAGGCTACTGCTTACCCCTTGCTCTTTGTGGCTTACTTAATCTGCACTCTTATAGCATCCAGGACCACTACCATGAGTGGGCACTCCCTGCAGTAAACTGGGCCCTCCCACATCACTAGAGAATATACTTCCCTACAAACCAATTTTTGGGAGGCATTTTCTCAACTGAAGTTCCCTCTTCCCAGCTGACTCTAGCTTATATCAGGTTGACATAAAAACAGCCAAGCAAGGACTAAGATTCTACAGAGTGTTCTCTCAGACTTGTAAGAAAGTAAATTAGAAATAAACAATGATAAAACATTTAGACAAACTCCAAATATATAGACATTAAATGAATTAAAACAATCTGTATATAAAAAAAGAAAATTATAAAGGATATTAGAAAACATTTGTACTTAATGACAATGATGAAAACATGTATCAAAGTGTTTCAAATTCAAATAATGAGAAGTAGAAATTTTAGCTTTAACTACCTGTGTTAATTTAAGAACATGAAAATCTACAAATAATAATCTGAGCTTCCATCTTAGGAAATTAGAACAACAATTAAACCCAAAGTAAAAAAAAAATTAGACTTCACAAAAACATTAAACTTTGTTCTTCAAAATAAACCCATTTAAATAAATACCATATACCAAAATTAAATCAAGACCAGGTGAACAATTTAAATAGACCTATAAGTCGCAAGGAAATAGAAGCTGTCATCAAAAACCTCCCAACCAAAAAAAGCCCAGGACCAGATGGTTTTAATGCAGAATTCTACCAGAACTTCCAAGAAGAGCTAATACCTATTCTCCTTAATGTGTTTCACATAATAGAAACAGAAGAGTCATTGCCAAACTCTTTTTATGAAGCTACAGTTACCCTGATACCAAAACCACACAAAGATGCAACCAAGAAAGAGAATTACAGAACAATCTCACTCATGAACATCGATGTAAAAATTCTCAATAAAATACTGGCAAACTGAATCCAAGAACACATCAAAAAAATCATCCATTATGATCAAGTAGGCTTCATCCCAGAGATGCAGGGCTGGTTCAACATACGAAAATATATCAATGTAATCCATTATATAAATAAACTGAAAGAAAAAACCACATGATCATTTCACTAGATGCTAAAAAGCATTTGACAAAATTCAACACCCCTTTATGACAAAGGTCTTGGAGAGATTAGGGATACAAGGATCATATCTAAATATAATAAAAGCAATATACAGCAAGCCGACAGCTAACATCAAATTAAATGGAGAGAAACTCAAAGTGATTCCACTGAAAGCAGGAACAAGACAAGGCTGTCCACTCTCTCCATATCTCTTCAATATAGTGCTTGAAGTTCTAGCAATAGCTATAAGACAACATAAAGAGATCAAGGGGATTCGAATTGGAAAGGAAGAAGTTAAACTTTCGTTATTTGCAGATGATATGATAGTGTACATAAGTGACCCCAAAAACTCTACCAAAGAATTCCTACAGCTGATAAATACCTTCAGTGATGTGGCAGGATACAAGATCAACTCAAAAAAATCAGTAGCCCTTCTATACACAAAGGATAAAGAAGCAGAGAGGGAAATCAGAGAAACATCACCTTTCACAATAGCCACAAATAACATAAAATATCTTGGGGTTACACTAACCAAGGAAGTGAAAGATCTATTTGACTAGAACTTCAAGGCCTTGAAGAAAGAAATTGAAGAGGATTCCAGAAAATGGAAGGCTCTCCCATGCTCCTGGATTGGTAGGATCAATATAGTAAACATGGCAATTCTACCAAAGGCAATCTATAGATTCAATGCAATCCCATCAAAATCCCAACAAAATTCTTCATAGACCTTGAAAGAACAATAACTAACTTTATATGGAAAAACAAAAAGCCCAGGATAGCCAAAACAATCCTATACAATAAAGGAACTTCCAGAGGCATTACCATCCCTGACTTCAAACTCTATTACAGAGCTACATTAATGAAAACAGCTTGGTACTGGCACAAAAACAGAGACGTTGACCAATGGAATAGAATCGAAGATCCGGATATTAATCCACAAACCTATGAACACCTCATATTTGACAAAGAAGCTAAAATTATACAATGGAAGAAAGAAAACAGCTTTAACAAATGGTGCTGGCATAACTGGATGTCAACCTGTAGGAGAATGAAAATAAATCCTTATCTATCACCATGCACAAAAATCAAGTCCAAATGGATTAAAGACCTCAATATATATCTGACCACACTGAACCTGATAGAAGAGAAAGTAGGAAGTAGCCTGCAATACATGGGCACAGGAGACCACTTCCTATGTATAACCTCAGTGGTACAGACAATAAGAGCAACAATGAATAAATGGGACCTCCTAAAACTGAGAAGCTTCTGTAAAGCAAAGGACACAGTCCATAAGACAAAAAGGCAGCCTACTGAATGGGAGAAGATCTTCACCAATCCCACATCAGACAAAGGTCTGATCTCCAAAGTATATAAAGAACTCAAGGAATTAGACATTAAAATTCCACATAACCCAATTAAAAAGTGGTGTAGTGAACTAAACAGAGAATAGCCAAAAGATACTTAAGGGCATGTTCTTCCTTAGCTATCAGGGAAATGAAAATCAAAACAACTATGAGATACCATCTTACACCTTTCAGAATGGAAGATCAAAAACACTAGTGATAGCTTATGCTGGAAAGGTTGTGGAGCAAGGGGAACACTCATCCGTTGCTGGTGGGAATGCAAACTTGTGCAACCACTTTGGAAATCAGTGTGGAGGTTTCTCAGAAAACTGGGAATCAACCTACCTCAGGATCCAGCAATTCCACTCTTGGGAATATACCCAAAAGATGCTCAATCATACTATAAGAGCATTTGTTCAACTATGTTCATAGCAGCATTATTTGTAATAGCCAGAACCTGGAATCAACCCAGATGCCCCTCAACTGAAGAATGGATAAAGAAAGTGTGGCACATCTACACATTAGAGTACTACTCAGCGGTAAAAATAATGACATCTTGAATTTTGCATGCAAATTAATGGAATTAGAAAACATCATCCTGAGTGAGGTAATGGAAATGGTATGTACTCACTCATAAGTGGACACTAGTCATAAACAAAGGGCAACGAGACTATAGCTCAGGATCCTAGAGAAACTAAGTAACAAAGTGAACCCAAAGGAAAACATATATAGACCCACTTGGAAATTGGAATCAGACAAAAATTTGGGAACAGGGGGGCAGGAGGTAGAAGGAAGGGGAGAAGAGGGGTTGAGGAGAACTTGAGAGAATGGGATAGTTGAGATGGAAGAAGGACAGATATGAGAGCAAGGAAAGAGATATCTTGATTGAGGGAGCCATTATGGAGTTAGCAAGAAACCTGGCTCTAGAAAAATGCCCAAGAACCCATAGGGATGACCCCAGCTAAGACCCTAAGCAATAGAGGAGAGGGTGTCTGAACTGACCTTACCCTGTTGTCAGACTGATGATTATCTTAAATATCACCATAGAACCTTCATCCAACAACAGATGGGAACAGAGGCAATGACCCACATCGGAGCATTGGACTAAGCTCCCAAGATCCAGTTGAAGAGTGGAGGGAGTGAGAGTATGAGCAAGGAATTCAAGACCATGAGGGGTTCATCCACTGAGACAGTTTGCTTGAACTAATGGGAGCTCACCAACTCCAACTAGACTGGGAGTGAACGAGCATGGGAACAACCAAGCCCCTCTGAAGGGAGCTGACAGCTGGGGCAGACTGAGGGATCACTGATAGTGACACTGGGATATGTCTCTACTGCATGTACCAGCTTCATGGAAGCCTATTCTCTTTGTATGTAAACCTTGCTCAACCTAGATGTACTAGGGAGGGCCTTGGACTTTCCACAGGGCAGGGTACATGGCACTCCCTTAGGGTTGGAGGGGTTGGGGTGCGAGAGGGAGGGGACTAGAAGGAGGAGAGGGAGTGGGAATTTGGATTGGTAATTTTTTAAGTAATAATAAAAAAAGGGAAAAAAGAAACACAAACTAGAGTGCGCACTCTGCCCCAAAAAGCAAAGATTAAAAGGAAAAAATGTACTATTTATAAGATATACATATAAAGACACAAAAAGAGTAAAAACAAGAGACTGCAAAGAATAACACTCTGGTACAACCCAAAAGAATATGGGAGGAAGAGCGAGGAGATGAAAACAAAAGTAAAGAAAAAGGCAGACATTAGGCAAGAAGCATTACCAGGGATAAAGGGTAATTTTCTTCAAAAATAGGTTTTAAAGCATTATTTTTGATTGTATGTGTGAGTGTCTGTCTGTGTAGGAGTGTGTGCACATGAGTGCAGATGCCCACAGATGCAGAAAGGGGTAACTGATTCCCTAAAACTGAAGTCCCAGGTGCCTCTGAGCCAGCTGGCATGGGTGCTAGGAGAGAACTGGCCTCAGAGTAGCAAGCCTTATTAACCACCAGCCACCCACCCAGCCCCAAGTTATATTCTTATACTGATATATAAAAAAGCATCAATCTACCAGGAAGATAGCTAGTTATAAGCTATGCAAAGAAATAGTTGACAGAACTAAAAAGAGATAAAGAAAACTCTATAATCACAATAAAAGACTACAAAGCTCTGTAAATAACTAGAAAGGGGAAGAAAAAGATGAACAACAATAAATAATAAAACAGCTTAATAGTAATAATCTCTACAATAAAAGAGCTGAAACAACCAAATCAACAAACTTGAACAAATAGTCATCCACAGAACACCGTGTCTACACAGGCAGAAGTTCTGCCAAGGACACCCCACTGAGACGAAAATAAGATAGCTCCAAAGATGTTTCTCACTCAGTGTGCTCTCCACTCAGAATGTGAACTGGAAGTCAAAAACACATGGCAACCAGAAATCACAAAAGATCCAAAAACTAGGCAATAATCCTCTAAATAATCCATGAGCTAAAAAGAAATCACAGAGAAAACAATAATGTGTTTTCAAACTAAACAAAAAATAAACAGCCTATCAACACCTGACAGGTAAACACATAGCCTTACATACAGACAGTCCCCAACAGCCTGGCATACAGACAGTCCCCAACAGCCTGGCATACAGACAGTACCCAACAGCCTGGCATACAGACAGTCCCCAACAGCCTGGCATACAGACAGTCTCCAACACCGTGGCATAGAGACAGTCCCCAACACCCTGGCATACATACAGTCCCCAACACCCTGGCACACAGACAGTCCCCAACACCGTGGCATACATACAGTCCCCAACACCATGGCATACAGACAGTCCCCAACACCCTGGCACACAGACAGTCCCCACTCCATAAGGATTCACCTTGAAATCTGCCAGCTTCATGAAGGTGAGATTGAGAGGGGCATTCAAGGGAAACAATTCCTGAAAATCTAAATTTCAGGCCACTGTCTCCTACAGACACAGAGTATCTAACTAAAACACTAGCAAACCAATTCTAAACATTTATTATAGAATACTAAAACTGATTTTAAAAAAGGCCTATTTTCAAAAACAAAAGGTTAGCTTTACTTAAAAAAATCAATGTAGCCAATCTACATTAATAAATTGAAGAAGAAAAAACATAACCATCTCAATAAATTCAATAAATTAAGTGACAAACTACAATATTCTTTAATAATGAAAACCATTTCCCAAACCATGAGGAACTAAAGGCAGACCCCTCTACCTGATGGAGAGCCCCTGTGGTGAAGTGAATGAGGAATGCCCCACAGGCTCCAGCATCTGCACACCATGTAAGGAGGTTTGGAGATGTGTCACTGGGGCTTTAAGACTAAAAGCCTGGAGGCGCTTCCACTTGGCTCTCTCCACTTCCTGCTCTACTTGAGATCTAAGCTGTTGGCTTCCTGTTCCTGTGGCCACACCTGCTGCTCAGGGCCATCCTTCCCTGCCACATTGGGTCTTACCCCTCTGCAACCAGAAGCTCAAATAAACACTCCTTGGTCATGGGGTTTTAACACAGCACAGAAACATAGCTAATACAACCTCTAAGAAACCTTACAAGAACCATGAGAATGAATGTGAAAAACCAGACATTTCCTTCTTCTAGGATCAGGGAAAAAGAGTTGCCCACCATCAGCTTGTGCTGACATTTCTTGATGTTACACTAATAATAAGATGGGGAAACACTGATTAGGAAGGAAGGGAGGACAGGGGGAGGGAGGAAGGCAGACAGGTAGGTGGGTTGGTTGCTAGAGACAAGGTCAGTTATGTAAGTCAATTATATTTCTGTCGGCAAGAAATTTATTTTTAAATGAGTATATCTTAATATCAAACACTTAATAAATCAGACAAAATATGTGCCATCCCTATATACAAAACCAAGTTTAAAGCATTATTGAGAATAATTAAACAACAGCTAAGTAAATGACAAATACATCATTCTTAGATGGGAAAATTCAGTGCATTAGATATTGCCCAGGCAAGTTTTTACGGACATATAATTTAATGATATCATTATAAAATGTATACAAGCATGCAAAGATCCAAGAACATCAAGTCCACACTGCAGAGCCCCACTAAAGGACAGGGCTACTTGTAATAGTACCAACCCTGCTACGAAGCTACAGGGACTGTGTGCCAGGGATGAATACTAGTCACAAGGGAGCAAATCTCCAAAAAGGCAATTAACTCTTACAACAAAAATAACAGTTTTTGTCTGTCCAGCCTTTCCAGGCGGGGTGTCATGTAGCTCAGGCTAGCCTTGCACTTCTGCTCCTCCTGCCTCCACCTCTAAGGTACTGGAATCACAGGTGTTATATCAGCATGCCCCCAGATCTACCTTCCAATAATTGGGGCTGAGGATGTTAGCTGTCCATGGAGAAAACGGAACTACCTTGATCATTTCTTCTTGTGACAGAAAAGAGCTAATATAATAAAGTTTCTTAGAACTCAAACAAAATCAACTTACTAAGGTAAACTAAACTTTCTTAGCCAGAACACAAAATGCACGTAAGGGGAACCTTGTGAGACCAGCGCACTCAGGTTAGGAGCCCATCCACACCGGCTTTGGGCCTTACTCAATAACCTCTTAACGCACAGAGCCTGAGAACACTTGCCTGATCCTTCTTACTTAACGTGCCAAGAGACACTTTTACTTTTGTAAATATGTAGTATCATTTTCAGAGCCAAATCCATTAGGATTCACAATGACAAGTTAAATAATAGTGACTCAATAATTAATAACTACTGGAAACTCAACAAAGGGCCAAATAACATTGTAATTTAATACATAAACTGTGTTGTTTATGCTCATTTAAAAATCTTCTGCTAACAATAACTCAGCTATCACAGGTGATTAAGATAGTAATTAGGGGTGAAGGCTCCTGCCCAACAGAGAAATAACACAAAACCTGTGAGGCCCAAGAGCCGCCCTGGAGCTTGCAGAGAGCCAGCTGCTACACTGACCCTGCTTGTTCTCCATGGCACAGCTCAGTAGTAGATGCCCACATAGTCTTATCTTCTCAACCCCATTAGGTCACAGCAACAAGGGGCGTAGAACAGAGGCAGCACTGCTTCCACAAGACACGCATAGCAATAAGGGCCTAAGGCATTATACATTCATATGTTTTTGAAGTTTTAATTTGCATACTTTGTGTCTATAACCAAAAATATCATGCATGCAAAAAATGCTTTCTAATAAAAATTAAAACTTTTAATACATTCTGCCAATTACAGTCACATATGGAGAAGAGAGCTGAATATTTTCAGTTACTCATTCATTCCTTTAAGAGATACAACCTTCAAGTATTTATGTAAAGTACTATGGTGTGGATGAGGGCTAAGTAACCCCCAAGGGTCCATTGTGACTAAAGGCATTTCCCCAATCAGGTGCTCCAGGGAGGTGACAAACCCTTCAAAGGGGAGCCAAATAACAGACCCTTATGTCATTGAGGATGTGCCCTTGAAAAGGACTGTGCCACCTTGAATGTCATCTCTCCTTCTCTTCTCTGGTTCTAGATGTAACCGACTCGCTTCTGCACATGTTCCTGCCACAATGTGACACCATCTTCTATGCTCACCAGAGCTGAGCCAACATGGGCATTTAACACGCCCCTGAAACTTCTTAACTGTGGGCACAGCAAACCTTTTATTATACTTAGCTGTCTGCAGAATTTAGTTATAATAATATAAAGATGAGTACTACGAAGGGTTAACACGGTGCATGACTTAATGTTTGGCCTGTGCTTGTGCCAAACGTCAAGACAGCACACATTGAGTCAGCTGTGCAAGGACACTGTTTTCAGCTGTTGATCGCTTTACCTTTGCAGCAAGCTGCAGTCCAATCTTGTCAGCTTCGGCCTCCAGTGTTCGACTGTACGGTCTATCAAACACATACTGAGAAGCAGGACAGAAAAAAACTTCATTAAGCAGATTTATTTCATGATCAAAGGAATTTAAAAATGAATGTTAAATTAATTTCACAGAAAATCTATTATGATATGTCTATCCTCTAAGATTTCAATGTAAATGAGGCCATTGTTTCTTCTATTAGACTCCCACTTTAAACAGGAAAATAAAGAAGTTAGGGTTGTGCCTGCCCGGACAGCCTCTGCTGCCATCAGCTTATTTCAATTCCCACGTAAAATCTCTACTTCTGAAGAAAGTGGTGCTGAGAAGTACATACTGGGACAGACTTAACTAGGGCCAAGGAACATGAACCTCACAGTTCTAAAGGGAAGTAAAAAAAAAAATACAGGTTTATGAGAGCCAATAACACTAGCAGAAAACATCAGTGAGAAAATTAACCACAGAGGAGAGCCCCTTCTGTGATTAATTATCTTCATTTCCTTTTCTAAATATTGATTAGTTAGGAAAATAAAACTTTCTTCTGACTTAATTTAAAAAAAAAATGAACAGTTACCATAACTTTAATTTTCCTAATTACTTGTATTTATGAGAATGTTTCTCAATTAAATTCTAATTTGCAATAAGCACTAAAACTTTGTAGGAGCTGGATCAGAAAGCAGGACTTTAGACAAAGGAGCTATTAATCCAGGAAGGAACTTTTCAAACACAGCAACATGCTTGTGATAGATACAAGCAACCTAGCCGCTGTTAACAGTATGTGAGCATGGACCACGACTTCCTTCCCTCTCAGTTACATGTTTTAAGCTGGAGAACTGCAAGGCAGGGGTCAGCTCTCAGTGCACAAGCCAAGTGTGCACCACTGAGTGTACCAACCCAATGGAGCAACTGCTTCAACAGAAGAACTCATAAGGCTATATGCAAAATGGAGCTAGTAACAATAACTAACTCCTCTATTTGCACAGAAGATTACATGGACTAGTGATAAAATCAATCATCCCTATTAACAGAGTTCTTACTTTGTGCCAGGTACTACACAAAATCATTGAAAGCAGTGGCTCTCGACTGTGATTTGTTTGTTTGTTTGTTTACTTATTTATTTATTGACTCTTAGGGACATTGTAAATGTTTGGAGTTACAGGGTCATGATGTTGTTACCCAAGTAGTCTCAAGCAATCCTCCTGCCTTAGCTCCTCACAGTAGCTGGCACTATAGGAGCATGCCACAATGCCGGCTTTCGGGAGCATTTTTTAAATTATTATTTTTATATTCATTTTATTTTATGTATATAAGTGTTTTGCCTGCATGTACGTACACCATGCATATGCCTGGTGCATATGGAGGCCGATTACAGATGGTTGTGAGCCACCCTATGAGTTCTGGAAGCCAACTGAACCCAGATCCTCTCCAAGAATAACAAGGCTCTTAACCGTCTGAGCCATGGAGACACTGGAAAGCAAGACCCACGGGAGCCTGTTGAGTAGAGGCTGTATATGCTAGAAAACCCACAATAGCAGGACAAGCCCCACAGCAATAACAATCCAGACCAAAACATCAGTAGTTCGGAGTGAACAGAGCCCTAGTGTGTCATCCGTTCACCACAGTAACTGGCCAGAAATGTGGGATTTCCCACTCTGCAGTGCATCACTGCCAGCATTCCTTTATGCTTCCAAAACACCGTGAGCGGGGCACTGCAGAGTGAAAACGTCTACTGACAACAGAGTCATTGAGAGGCCTCAATTTAGGAGAAAAGAATCCATACCAAAGGCATCCCCGTTCTCAGTTTAACTAGTAAGTTGAAAAATTACACCTAAGAGGCAGGGCTTCATTGACAGCCCAGCAGGTCACTGACAGAAGAAAGTTCCAAACATGATGTGCTATCATCTGAACCTAACTGTTCTTTCTTCTTCAATTTGAGAACCACTGTTTCAATCTGGTTAGCATAGCTGTGAGGATGACAAGACCGATCCTCAGTAACACAGCACTCTGAGCAATATGAGGGACTTAGTCACGAGATTACTATTATCAGCACTAAAGCACCTAAAACTGCCCCCGCCCATGTATTCTAGGCAGTGTTTGTTTAACTGCATAAGCAGTGATGGAGAATGATATGAAGCCACAGCCAGCCCCATGCTCATTAAAACTTCGGGCTTCTTGAAAGAGCTCTCTGGAGGAAGGACGCCACTGTCACAGAGATAAGAGAAGGACCAGTGACTAGGTTTTCTCTCTATGATATCAACACCTATGAAAAAAATCCACAGTAGCTCTTTTAATCAGTCCTTATATATCACTGGACAGATGTAGAATTCCTTAATTAAATGCTACATAGGAACAGCACCTAAATATGAAAAACAGGCACTAAAATTCCATATCTGACTCCAGGACAGACTTTAACACAGCTCTGATACACACTGCCTTCCATGGATACTGTTGCATGCTCACCATAGGTCATCTTAGACTTACCTCCTGCAGCTTCGATTGTATCCACTGGCCCAGAAGTGCCAAGCTGTCTCGTGGACAGACAGCCCAAATCATAGTGAGGAAAATCATACCAAGGAAATCCAGTAAGTGAACCAAGCTAGCCTTTTCTGCCTGAGAATAATAAAATGATGAAAACCACTTAATAAATTAGTATTTAGTAAATGGAGACAGTACACATTTATACTTTCTAGCCACCACTTAATTATACTAAATAATTACGTGTGTTCACCTGGCCAACATGAACAAAGATCTGATTTTTTTAAATTATTTTATTATATTCAGTTTTTATTTGTGTGTGTGTGTGTGTGTGTGTGTGTGTGTGTGTGTGTGTGTGTGTGTGTGTTTGTATGTAGGGCATGGGCATGCCATAGTACAATAGTACAAGGTGCTGTGATATAATGCTTTTATACACTGCAAAGATTTGTCACTTGTATTGGTTTTAATAAAACACTGATAGACCAGTAGCCAGGCAGGAAGTAAGGGTGGGGTGACCAGACTAGGAGAATTCTGAGAAGAGGAAAGGCTCAGTCTGCAGCGGACACCCAGACACAAAGGAAGCAAGATGAGAAGGCCTTACTGATAAAAGTTACCAAGCCACATGGCAAAACATAGATAAGAACTATGAGTTAATTTAAGTTGTAAGATTTCATTAATAATAAGCCTGAGCTAATATGCCAAACAGTTTATATATTAATATAAGTCTCTGTGTGTTTCTTTGGGACTGAATAACTCTATTGTAGGACGAGGAAGGGCAGAAATTTCTGCTTATAACAAGGAGGTCAGAGGACAATTTGTGGGGGTCAGTTCTCTCCTTTCATACATGGGACCTGGGATCTAACTCATGCCATCAGGCTTCAGCCAAGAGTTTTTACTTGTCAAGCCACCTCACCAGTCAAAGACCCCAATTTCTCCCTTCATATCCATGGTATCTCCTGGCATGTCCCCTTTTCTTTGCTTATACACTTGTGAGTCACTTATGCCTTTAACATTTTACCACTTTTGCTGAGCTAATTATTTATCATAAGAGACAGTGACAATTAATAAACTAGTTTCTTACATTAACCAGCACAATGATTCCTCTGGTATGATAAGCCCCATTTTATATATAATGGAATGGAAATGGAGATTTTATGATTGCTCCAATTCACATAGCTATTACTAAAAGGACCAAAAAATCCCAGGCTGATGCTATTTTGGTTTCTAACATAGACACTATACTCTACATATCAAATAAAAGTGTTTATCACACTTATATTGTTACATAAAGCCTAAGTATATACAATAGATAACACTTAAGACAAGAAAATTCAGAAAGAGATCACAAGTTTAATTAAAATAAAGGTATTTTGGTGTTTATAACCTAATACATGAAAGAAAACAACACATTTATACAAATTTTCTGTAGTGAAAGTTTGGTATTTATCACTGAGAATTGAATTCTGAGTTTTGGATATACTCACAGCAGTAAGCAGAAAAGGCTTGTATAAAAGGTGTGTTCTGCCCAGTAATGTCTAGTAAAAGTTAAATGCATGGGCTTATTCACCAGTCACTAGTGCGTGTTAACTCACTACCAGGCTGACTCTCTACCAGTCACTCCCTGAATGGACAGAACATGGCTGAAAACTAAAATCAGACCATGACCTTCACAATATAATCTCTCCTCACAAAAAAACTATCACATGACAGTCGCTAGCTGTAAACAGTTATGGAATTCTACTATGAAAGACTGAAGTCAATATGACAGTGTTTATAAAGAGAACACCCTTGTTATAGAGTATTAAAGAGTATAACTGTTATTAGCCTTAAAAAATAGAAACATTTTTAAAACTGCATATTTATAGAAAAAAGGAAACAGCATAAAAGCCAGGTTTAATCAAAACTAAAACTTCCAAAAGAGAAAGTGTTGTGTTAATAAGAGACCTTTGTCAAAGACACAGTAACTTTTTTCCATCATGGCTGTCCCCTGCCTCTTCTGTTTCATCTGACTGCCATCCTGTACTGGTGGCAGTGACCCCACACTGACAGGCACTGACCAGATGCCAGAAATCACATCAGCTGAATGGTACCATCTTTTAAAGCTACAACAGACACATCTTGAAAGCAACCTTAAACAACAAATCTCCCATATCTGTTGGAAGTAACATGTAGACACAAGTTGGCAGCACCTACTTACAATACTGGGTGCTATTCTGGGTCAGCAAAGTCATTTCTTCCCTTGTAAAACCATTAAAGACTTCTGCTTAAAGATTACCAAGTTCTCTGTGTTGTTCAATAAACACAGACCAAAGTTCGGTGTCACAGACAGACATAAGCAGAGACACAGGCACAGATTCAAACATATACATAAAGACACAGGCAACAGGGACAAATAGATCACACACATACACACAACAGGCAGATGGAAGACGCAGGAAGAGAAGTGGAGAAATCAAATTTGAGCTTACACTTTGTCAAACTAACCCAAGAGAAAGTTTCTGTCTCATTCATTAATGCATCACTGATATATTAAGACATCATTATTCGAGAGATGTTGGAATACACTATAATGATACTATTTCTATTGCTTAGATTTATTCTTGTAAATATTTAGGGAAACTATTTTTTAAATATTTTCCTGTAGCTCAAAAGAAATCGTGAATTCTTCAAAAAAAAAAAAGCAACTTTGGCCCAGCTCACCTAATTATTCCTCTGAAAAATAAACAGAATTTTAAGTGACTTTGGGAAAGATTAAAAAACATTATAATTTCCATTTGAAGTTAATAATATTTGTGTAGCATTTGCACTTATGATTTAGCATATTGTAATCCTCTCACAAACATTAACTGCATGTTCCAATTAAAAATAAAAATATATTTATCTCTATTTATAGGTGCAAAAGACCCATTCACATTTTTAATAAATAGCAATCAAAAATGAGTACAAAAAAGTATGCTTTGTGTGTTATTAAACAGCCATGTGACTACTGTTAGTCTTTTTAAGTGTTAGTTTCTTAATATATAAACCAGGGATGATAGATACATACTCATAAGTTATTAAAGCTCTGAATGAGAAAGAACATATTGGATGAAGCTCAGTAAACTATTCCAGCAAGGTGTCATTCCTGCTCCACATTCATGTCATATTGCATATCATTCAGACATTTTCCAACAATATTCCAAGCCATCTTTTGAAAATGAGTAAGAATAAAACTGATTTACCACTTAAATAGTAGTATCACTTTCCAACAATTAATTTTCTGACTAGATATAAGTATGTTAATAATTATGAAAGTTTAAATTTTAATGTGAAATAATTAGTGGTTGAGACTAATTACTTTTTAGCAAAAGAGACAGGTGATAAAAACAGTATTTAAGAGAAACACTAATTATTCAGTATCACATACTAAAGACTATAAAAGTCTCAAAATAGACTAATCACTTTTTTTTCAGGTACAGAATAAGGCAAGTACATTCCATCATTAAAAGAAGAAAAAAAAATCCTGAAAAGATTGGGTTCTTTAAAGGCTACGACTTGGTAATATCAAAGCAACATTCACCAGCTGCACATCATTCGGGTACTTACTGCATGCCCCAGGACTGCATGTGCAATCTCATGGCCCAGAAGGAAGGAGAGCTGGTGAGTATCAGTTACACTATTCAAAAGCCCAGTGAAAACAAACACTTGCCCATTCTGCACATAAAAAGAATAATATAAGCAATTAGCCCACAGTAAAACTTAAAGACATGAAAGCTAGAAACAAAAATGTATTTTAAAGTATTTACTTACAGGAAGAACAAAGGCATTCACGTCTGGGGAATCAACCACATGAATCACCCAGTTGATCTCAGAGACCCCTGGGACATCCTGATTGCACTGAGTCAGATGGTATACCACTTCTTTAACAGTCAGGTAGCGGGGGTCTCTCTCGGGCAACATAGCGTCTTTAAATTCTTCCATCCACTACAAGATTTTTCAAAAAGTATTGTTTAAGAGTTTGCACTACAAAATGCTTATGCTGCTTCATGGAAAGTGCTTCATTTGACTAGTGTTGGGCATTTTAATTTTGAATTGTGCAAAAATTTACATATATTAAATGCTCACATTTCTGAAATTTGTATTATTCATGTAAAAGCAGTATAGTTCCTCACAAAGGAATAAATTATAAGATTTTTTCATATAACATGATTCAATTCAAATTTTATTCTTCTTTTCTATTAATCTATATGCAAGTAAAATGCTTCGATATTTCTACCTTCCTAAGAATTCCAGGAAACAAAACTGCCTAGATACCAAAGGATTCACATGAAAAACTTCATCTGTAGCTCAGCTGGCAGTGGCCCCTCTAATGGCATATGCCAAGCCTGAGCTCGAGCCTCAGCACAGCATAACCCCGGTGTGTGCACAGCCTTATACTCTCAACACTGGAGAGCGGAACCAGGGTGGTTAGAAGGTCATCCATTGTCTGCTGCAGAGGAAGTTCAAGGCCAGCCTGGGCTAAAGAAACCCAGTCTCAGGAGACAGAGAGAGAGAAAATGTCAAAGAAAATTAATTACTTTCATAATCCACTAAATGGAAGAACAGCCTATTCATAATATAGACTCAGGCTTTTACAAAGAGAGACAATATCTCACAAATTGTAAAGTGTTTGATCCACACTGAAGGAAAGAAAATCATAGAGATCTCAGAACTAATAGGCAAATCATTTTCTCTATTTGATGCTGATTAAAAAGCTTAGCCATCTTATATAGGAAAACATTTTTTTCTGAAGCTTTTTTCTGAGAGATTCTGTCATATATACTGAGAAAATTAAGGCTATTCTACAAATATTTAATTTTCATAAAATGTATAGTTTAATATATAAATCAAGTTGATAACCTTTTTCTTTTTCCTTTTCTTTTTCAAGACAGGGTTTCTCTGTGTAACAGTCCCAGCTGTCCTGGAACTAGCTCTTGTAAACCAGGCTGACCTTGAACTCACAGAGATCCACCTGCCTCTACCTCCCAAGTGCTGGGATTAAAGGCCTGCGCCACCACCGCCCGCCTGATAATCTTTCTCAAGATGCACTAAAATATGTGACTTAATAGGATATGGACTTAAAAGACTACATCAATTACCATTTTTAAAGAATAATTCACAATGTAAACAAATTTTAAAAGTTCTCTATTAATCCTTCTAAAAGAATCTAAGTTTGCTGCCTACTGCTGTGATAAACGCCATGGCCAAAGCCACTTGGGGAGGAGAGGGCTTATTTCATCTTGCACTCTCAGGCCACATTCCATCACCCAAGAAAGTCAAGGCAGGAACTGAAGCAGAAGCCCTGGGAGAATGTTGTTTACTGGTGTTCTCCTCATAGCTGGCTTAGGTTGTTTTCTTACACATCCCAGAACCACCTACCCAGGGATGGCAATGCTTACAGTGAGCTGGGCCCTCCCACATCAATCATTAGTCAAGACAACGGACCACAGGCTTGCCTATGGGCCACTCTTGGGCAGGCATCTTCTCAACAGAGGCTCCTTTGTCTCTCAGATGATTCTAGTTTGTGTCAAATTGACAACACACTAGTTTACACACTATGAAATTATGGAATGTTATAATAGCTCTATAAAAATATTTGGATTCACAGACCAATAGATAAAGCAATAAAAATGTCTAATCACATGAACACACATACATATATACAGTCATATGTATATACACAGGATATACATATAAACAAATCCATTCATATATTCATGTATTGTCATTTTTTAAGCTATCTGAATAGTAGAAGATATACAATTTCATACAAGGTTTGGTCCAATCTTTCTATAATATTTTTCTCAACCTATCTTCCTATTAACTAAATTTTAAAAGATACTTTGAATTTCTGTATGTATTCTTCTAAGACACTGTCATTATCTTAACTAAGAACAATTTTTATAGTAAAAAGGCATTACTATCTGTGGTGTTTAAAAGAAAATGGTTCCCAAAGAGAGTGGCACTATTAGGAGGTGTGGCCTTGTTGGAGTAGGTATGACCTTGTTAGAGGAAGTGTGCCACTATGGAGGTGGACTTTGAGGATTCATATATGCTCAAGCCATGCCCAGTGTCTCAGTTCATTTCCTGTTGCCTTTGGATCAAGATGTAGAGTTCTCTAGCACCATGTCTGCTTGCATGCTGCAATACTCCCAGCCACCATGCTCCTTGTCATAATGATAATGGACTAAACCTCTGAAACTGTAAGTCACCACTTCAATTAAATGTTTTTTTAATAAGAGTGCTGTGGTCATGGTATCTCTTCACAGCAATAGAACCCCTAACAGGGTATCAATGATAACTTTCCTTTGACAAGCTCATGTATTCGTTTGCATTAAAGAGATATGAAGACCTGAGCACCCTGAAGCCATCTCCTATTCAACCAATGGCATTCAGCCATTCCCTGTAAGTGGTATATACTGGAATGCAAGGATGGTCCTCATCTTTGAGGACACACGAGAGCACAAAGTACACAATGTGTCATTATCATTAAAGTTATTACACATCTCAAAGAGTTAAGATTTCTGAATTGCACCTTTACTGTACATTCAGAAAAGAAATGATTATGGTGGCACACACCTGCAACCTCAGCACTTAGGAGACCGAGACATAAGGGTCACGAGTTGATGGCTAACCTGGGCCTCATGGGAAAACTGTCTTAAGAAGAAAAAAAAATGGCAGAAAATACAATAAGATTTCAAAAGTCAAAACTGATATTTGGAAAAATAACAACTATCTTATTACACCTGACTTTCAAGGTATAAAAATTCTCACAACCTATTTACTTAGTTGATAGATAAAAAGTAAGCACTTATTTGATACATAAAAACTAAGCACTACTTTGCATGGTGTGTTAGTTCCTAGGACAAAATAAACAAACCAACAACGCTGTTTGTCCCATGGTGCTTAGCCTAATAAGGCCAATGGACACAGACTATGTTAAGTTCCCCTAGGGTAAAGAAAGCAGAGGAAAGGAAAACTAGCACTGCTGAGCACGGGGCACAATCACAAAGACACAGTTTCCAGTTCAGCATGATCTAGTCGCTGGGTTTGAGCCAGTCTGAACACCAAGCGTGGTTTTCCTGAGCAGGAGACAGTGAGATACAGACTTGAGCAGAGAAGGGGCCACCCGGGTGGGAGGAAAGCCCCATTGCACATGGTGCAAAGCCCTTCCCCAGCTGTGAGACCTGGGGGAAAATTACTAAACTGTATCAAAAACTAAAACGAAAAGCAGCGCATCTTCCATATGTAAAGAAGCCGCCTGCTTCAGTGCCTCCTTACGCAATCTAGTTAAGGACAGTTCTTGCTCCTTACCACTTGGTACTCCAGGTCTGACAGAAGTCTGAAGTGCTCCTTCCCCAGCAACAGCAGTTTGCTCCTTCCTGTGACAGGGCTCACTTCCAGGTGAGTGAAATAGAACACCACAAACAACAGTCCGGAGGTGCTCAGGCCAAGGAGCAACTTCCATTTATTCTTCTTCACGCTGTCTTTAAATAGCTCCTTCTTGTTAGGAGGAAGTGCTTGCCACCATTTCCTTATGCCCCTGTGACAAACCAGAAACGAGCATCGTAAGTGCATGCTCACCTTCCAACAAAGCTCATACACATGTGCCAGGATTTTATAGCACCAATGACTTCAATCTTCATGTTTCCCTGGACACATAGCTTTTTAACTAATAAAATTCTTAGCTAAAGGATGAAAAAGTCAGCAATTCTATAAAGTTCTTAAAATCCACAAGGCTCGTTTGAATTTCCCAGCTAATGTGAAGGCAAAGACTAATGTGAGGAGCTGTTTTACAGCTACCACTGACCAACACTTAGGATTGGTTGCCATAGTAAAGTGCTGTTCTAATCATTATGCACATGTCACCTCATCTGCTCTTCCACATGTAATAGCTTGATAACAGAGAACAACCTAGCCACGGTGGTCAGTTGGTCCAATCGGTCCATCGTGGGCAGCAGGAGGAAAACCCAGGAGTAAAGGGAAGGCAGATAGAGTCCCCAGACCATCATCTTGGGTCACGAAGGATAAATATGTACCTTCCAGAACTGCTCTTCCCACTGGTCCTCAGACTCCAGCTCAGTCTGACACCCAGCAGGGAAGAAGAGAAGCTACCTCGGCACTGACTCCGAGAGTGAGCGGGGCCGCCCAGAGCAGCAGCCCCACTAGCGTGTCACTACAGCACGAAGAGGGAGGGGATCGGAAGCACTGGAGTAAAGAAATGGGCACCTTACAGATGCAACCTGGGGACGGCCTTGGGAGCTGACAATAGTTCTCTCTAGTGCTGTAAACATTTGACAACAAGCAATGTTTTCAATAGTGGGACAAACATTTCCTTGTGTACACATTTGTCAAGTCTCAATAAAATTTATGACACACACACATACAAACATACACACACACACACACACACACACACAAACATTCATCCCCTTGATAGGAACTCATTTGACAAAGCAATTTTGTAGCTCCTGTAATTTACCAAGTTCCTGCTATCATAGTTCCACCAAAAGGTCTCTATCCATATCAAAGGCTTGGTCTCTGGTCTGTAGCACTACTACGAGATTCCAGGTGTCTAGTGATAGGAAGCAGGGTCACTGGGGATGTCCTTGAAGTGGATGTTAGGATCCCAATCCCTATCCATTTCTCTCTTTGCCTTCCTGGCCATCATGAAATGGACACGTCTCCTCTGCCATGTATTCCCACCAAAATGCACTGAGTGGCCCTGGGGCCTAAGCGACCATGGACTGAAACCTCAGACAGAATGAGCTGAAATATGTCTTTGCTCCCTTTATTATCTCAGACATCTCAGCGTCAGAAAGCTAGCGTAGAGACACATGAAATGCCTTAGAAAAGTGACTGAACCAGAGGAGTCATACACTTTTTCCTTTCTTTCTTTCCTTTTTTTTTTTTTTTTTTTTTTTGGTTTTGGTTTTGGTTTTTGGAGATAGGGTTGACAGGGTTTTTCTATGTAGCCCTGGTTGTCCTGGAACTTACTCTATAGAACAGGTTGGCCTTGAACTCACAAAGATCCACCTGCCTCTGCCTTCCAAGTGCTGGGATTAAAGATGTGTGCCACCACTGCCTGGCCACTTATTTCCTATTTACAACATTTATAAAATTCCGACTTATGTATATATGGAATATATTATAAGAGGAAATTTATAATAGTAAAATCAACACCAAATCAAACAATTTTAAAGGACTAGAACTCACAAAACCATCATCCCTACAAACAAGGATGAGATGGTTACTTAGGAGCCAACGTAGATACCTATTTTCTGACCTTCAACATCAAGCATGTAGAATTAGACACATTACAGAGGAATTCTTCAATTTTTAATAAAAGCAGACTGGGTTGTGAGTATGGAAGGAAGTAGAGAGCTAAAATAAGAAAACTTCACGAAGAGATGATTTGCCTTCTTCGACCTTCACGAAATGAGGAAAATGGGTTGAGAAACAAGCGCTAGCTATAAAATGAGTAATTATGAAGGACGACCAAGAGAAACAGAACAAGGGTACACTGGAATCAGGATGGCAGAGATGAGCGTCACTGATGTGGCTAAGTTATACGAGTTATACGAGGGTAGACCCTCACTTGATGCTCATTGCCCAAATCCCACAGCATCCAAAGGTGACGCTCTTAAGTGCTGCTGCCACACAAGCGCCGCCAGCACTTCTCATTCTCCCAGTTAGAGATGCGAGGTCTCTTAGAAACATCTCCAGCAGCAAAACTTAAGGACCCATTTCTGTAAATGATTTCAAGGTCACACATAACAAAACTACTGGAACTTACCTTTAGAAACTCAAATTTTGAGCTGAATATGGTTTGGGGGAAAAGTCGAGTTTTATAAAACAATAAAATTTAATTATTAAAAATTATTGTAAGTTGATACAAATGTAATATGAAAATTTAAGAACTTTAACACAAATGTTGTTTCACCCAAGTATTTTTACCTGCCCACAATGATGGCAAGGAGCTTCTGCACTGGTTTCAGAATAAGCAGCAAGAGAGGGACCGGGGCGGCCAGAGCCCGCGGAGACGTGTGGAAACTCCGGGCAGCTCTTGCTGCAGGGCAGCTCAGAGGACACAAGGCTGCAGGTGCAGGATTGCCAACCCCTTCTCTCGCTCCGTGTCTTGGAACGGTACGTTTGTCGATAAGCACTCCCGTTTCCTGACTTTGGCCATTTGAGAAGTATCTTGAATTTTTGTTACTGACAGTCCTACAAAAATGGAAGTTTCCAGGCTGTAAAGTCAGCAAGTGACGCTGACTGACTGTGTTAAGTCCCCGACTCGCATTTACTACCCAGGGCCTTCGTGCTGGTGGACAGCCTGCTAGTGGTTTCTGCTGTCTCCAGTTGGCCAGGGAATTCACGCCAGAGAGAAAACGGTTTCTCGTGGCAGACTGCAGTCCATACAGGAAGCTCATCTTGCTTTTGCTCGGCTATCTAAAACACAAAACATAACACGTAAGCACCTGTGGAAAATACGTCTTTACAAACTGGGAATGGGATGCTTAAGAAATGTGTGTTAAACATCTTAAGATGAAGGCCTGTGCCCCTACCCATCACCCACAGCAGCTCCTTTGGACAGGACAAACCAAAGGGGTACACAAAGAATTGAAAACTTCATTTTAATTTTTTTTTTATTGCAGGGAATCTATTTGATCAGAAAATCATTTGGGGGAAAGAGAAATAGCTTAGGTAAAACAAGAATAAATTTGTATCAGTTGACAAATATGATGAATATAATGGGAGAGAGAAGCCTAACTTACAAAATTCCAATGTATTCTTTCAAATAAAACCATGAGAGCCAGGCAGTGGTGGCACATGCCTTTAATCCCAGCACTCGGGAGGCAGAGGCAGGCGGATCTCTGTGAGTTCAAGGACAGCCTGGTCTACAAGAGCTAGTTCCAGGACAGGCTCCAAAGCCATAGAGAAACCCTGTCTCAAAAAAAAAAAAAAAAAAAAAAAAAAAAAAAAAAAAAAAAAAAAAAAAAAAAAAAAAAAAAAAAAAAAAAAAAAAAAAAAAAAAAAAAAAAAAAAAAAAAAAAAAAAAAAAAAAAAAAAAAAAAAAAAAAAAAAAAAAAAAAAAAAAAAAAAAAAAAAAAAAAAAAAAAAAAAAAAAAAAAAA
>PVIU01018011.1:0-28714 GCA_004026605.1 Ondatra zibethicus
GAGGAGGAAGAAGAAGAAGAAGAAGAAGAAGAAGAAGAAGAAGAAGAAGAAGAAGAAGAAGAAGAAGATAGCAAAGGATTTTAAGCCAGAACACAGAAGGAAAAAATAAATAATTGCCTCCCCATTATCAAATTATATTTGTATGACTTGATGGACTGCTTTGGATTGGCAGCTGTAAGCTGCGTAAGCCTCTGCCACTTAAGGGCAATGGTGGCGGTTACTGTGGAATATGAAGGGTGCTATCCCTCCTTATGTCATGGGAGGAGGAGGCAAGACATCCAAACAGTAGGGTAGCCTGGGCTACACAGACTCCAACATCCTTCATCAGGATTGTATATTCTCTGAGCATCAATAGACCTCACTTTTACATTATTTCCACCCCTGGTCCCTGTGCAGATGAGGAATAGAGTGCTGACTGGAACCCCCTTCTCCCTCTCTCCACTTCCCTGAGAATTTCCGAAAGAGCGGAATTTCTGCCCCTTAGTGCCAGTCCTCAAGCCACACTCTGTCTGAATACATCTACCTCACTGCTGAGAGCTGGAGTACAGTCCCCAAGAGCCAGCAATGCCATCATCTTTACCTTACAACACGCTCTGTACCCCAAGAGCAGCACCCCTATGGGGGCAATTTACACCATGTAATTCGTGTTCCGTCTACTTGAACACCCCAATAAAGGCAAGGATTCCATCTGCTTAAACATCCTCAACATCCAGAAAAATACTAGGAGTCCAGTGGAACTCGGAAGATAGTAGCCGCATGGAAATAAACTTCTCAAATGCTAGAAACGTACATAAGCACATACCCCAATTTTTCTCTTTAAAAATCAAAGAGAAATCTCACATTCTCATTCTTCTTGTATAGTCTGAAATAAATATAGTTAGACATTCGCAGGGTCACCATTTTGTGCATTGTAGTAAATGCCCGTGGAGCTAATGAGGATAACTGGCTCTGCAGTGGACAGCAGACCTCCCTAATTGCTACGTTAAGTGTCTGTGTCTACTTGTAAAGATTTGAACATCCCTTCCTGCCACTTTCAGTATGTTTGTTCTCATGACTAATTTGATGTTTCTAATATACAATAACCCAAGGAAGCAGACACGTATTTACTGGCCTTAGCAAAAGGTACATTTTGCTATGTCTATTTTAACTCCCACCCTTCTTCTTTCTGAGTTTTCTACTACTTACAAACCTTAAGGTTAACCTAGGTGTTATTCTATTTTTTGCTGCAAACTATTATTACCAAGCACAGAAAACACATCTAGAAAGAAAATATAATCACTATGTATGCACTACATTAATTTATTCGCGTGTTTCACCGAAGTAGAAACAACTTCAAAAGGTCCAGGGAAAATCTACCATCACTTGTGACAGGCATGAATGGAATCATGGCTCCAGACTGTGTCCTTTCTTTGGTGCTGAGAATCCCAATACACACCGTACCAAATAATTGTTCCCTCCCTGGGGGACATTCTGTTTCTCCAGCATCTCTCTGGTTAGTGAACATTTTACATGCTCTTGCCTGCATCTCCCTTTCATTTCCTTCTACAGAGCATGTGAGAAGAGGCGCCCGGCTTAGCATTTCCAACAGGGCTTAGCCTGTTGGAAATGCTATCAAAACCAGTCAGAGGACCAGCTTTGAAGAACTGAAAATTGTACTCAGAGAAGGAAGGGGCTTATGACAACTGCCTGTCACCTTACTCAGGGTCATTCCCATGAGGGAGAGTGCCACCGAAAGGGATCACAAATGCCTACAAAGATATTCCATTGTCTGAGAGTGAAGCAAACCATTTTATGAGAATTATCTCCCTCCTACAAAGACTCTGTGCTCCTGAGGAAAAAGATTTCATAATGGCCACTTTCCTTAGTGTTTACAACACATTTAATTTTTTGTTGTTGATTTTAATGTTTGATAAGCAATATCCTAGTTAATTTCATGACTTCCGTTTCCCAGTAGACAATTTTTCATTATTTGCTAACTTTTGTTGATTCCCCAGAAAAGCGTAAAAGAAAAGGCTTATGGTCTACACTGTTGCTATCAAATAACACTCCGGTCTACGGCTCCCGAGGCAGCTAGGAGGCCGAGGGAGAACATTTGAAGAAGAATAAAAGATAAACATAAAAACAAGGAAATATGCAAACAAGGGTCCTATTATACAAGTGGCAAAATAAACCAAACAGCCCCCAAATTACAATATACTTTTTCTTTCTCAAAGATGGTCATGTTCTCATAAATAAAACAAGGAGTTCTTACCTGTTGCTTAAATGTGAATTTGTATTGTGCTTGATGTTCTGTTCTCCTGATCTCCTATAGAGGCAGGGGATCAAGCACTGGCCCCATTTTACACACGGGGTATCAAAGCGCAGAGACAGGATTGCCCTAGTCAAGGGACCCAATGACAAGCTATGGGAAGAGGTCTGTTGGACTCTACAGTTATTATCTGTGCCTGTGGACACTGTGAGGCCTTGCACCCTCAGCCTTCTGTCGCTGAAAACTGGACTTTAATAGGAACTTCATGTACTGAGATTGGAACTAGCAGGTGCCATTTTTAATTGCATATTCTGATAGGAAAGACCAACTACGTATGTTCTACTTTCAAATAATTAGCACTAATACACCAACAGAAAGAGTTCAAGACAATAAGGTATCTATAGCAAACTGTTTTGCCTTTTAATTTCTTAAATCAATTTCTAAATCATACTCTAGTTGAGGCCACACTGCTTTCTCCTGATGGATTCCTTCAAGTGTTGCTTTGAGAAGTCACTATAGGAAAATACACACTACAAATACACACTACCAACTGTCCTGTTTCTCAAAACCCCCCATCAGTACCTTCACAGCACTCTCTGATCTCATCAGCATGGGAGAGGCGGGGCTTGGTGCAGCTCCTCTTGTCATAGATGTCAGCCAGAGCTGGGAGCTCAGGGGCCAGAAACAAGCTTTATTACTTTAATGAATGTTTATGGAGATGAATTAAATTAATAGCCTCCAACTCAGCAAAAGCACACATCTATCAATCCATTGTTCTTCAAGCCTTATTTCTTTTTACCTTGAGAAAAAGAAACTATTGTGCACATCCCTGGATGCCCAAATAGCTGAGTAGGTTGTGTTCAACTATTGTGATTGATTCCAAAATTCAAAACCTTCAACCAACCCCCAGTGTTTACAGCTTAATTTATCTTTAAGCTAACACTTAAAGGCTTCGCCATCAAGCCAATTGTCTGTTTTGACCTTAGCTTTATGCCCTGCACTGGGCTGACAGCATTTCTGCTCTGTCTCCTTTCTGAGAGACATTTATCACTTTACCCATCCTTAGAGGCCTGATGACTTCTTTAATCTTTGGTGTGCTCCTGGGCTGACCCCACAGCTTCACAGAAGTGATCCCCTCCTCGTGAGATTGGCCACACCCCCCAAATGGAGAGTGAGGCAAAGGTGACCTATTGTTCTCTTTACAAACCCAGCCCCTTGCCAGGACCTGTGCACAGGTGGTCATCAAATGCATGCTGAGCAAGTAGGTGAACAGGAGCAAAGGCACAGTCTGACAACAGAAGAGTCCTCAGTCACAGAGTGTACATAGTGCACGCCTATCTAAAGGGAGACCTTCGACTATCAAGGATGAGAGAACTGTCAAGGGGGTCATGCCCAGAGCCCAGCCTCCTCAGCCGCCACAGGTCTGCATTTTCATACTGCCCATGTACTTGAAGCGTGAAGGGATGTGTGCTGCAAAAATGGAAGACTTTTAAATGCTCTCTCTAAAGTAAGCAAGACAAAAATGGCCTCTTTGATTCCTGGACTTGCTAGAGGGAGGAGAACTAAGAAACCAGATCTCTTTCTTTATAGATTTCATGGACTAATCAGGTTGTCTTTCAGAAACATCATTATGTTGCCCACTTTGCAGCAATAAAACATTTGAAAATATTTTCCTGGCTCTCAGTTCTCAGGAGTCATGTTGAGAAATGGTGAATTGTGGGACTGATTATAACAGTGCTATACTTGGAGGTCACTGGGAAGTCCTGTTTCCTCTTTTCTGTGTTAATTAAAATCACAAATCTTAAGCCCTCCATGTAGCAATGGCAGTATATATCTTCTTCATCTAGCAAACATGGTGCCTGGCTCACCTGCGCACCCAAGGCGTTGTGGACGGTGCAGCTGATCACTGTGGGCTGCTGCTCTGATGGGATTATGGGAAGGTCCCACCCCAGCATCACATTGTATCTCCTCCCTACCAGCATCAGCAGCTTTGAGGAAAAGCACAAAACTATACTTTCAGCCCCTGACCTCTCCTGTTCTCCTGATCAGTTTCTTAAAGTCAACCACACTCAAGATTAAATAGCAACAAGCTCTCTCCACAATACAGCACTGTAGAAAGAAAGCCACGTTGTTTTTTATATGAGGACGTATATCCGTGTCCGCGCATGTGCGGAGGCCAGAGCTCAGCCTTTGGACCTCCCAAATCACTCTCCTTATTTATTTATTTATTTATTTGCTTGAGACAGGGTCTCTCATTGAAATTGGAGCTCAGTGATTCGGCTAGATTTTCTGGACTGCACATCCAAGGATCCTCCAGTATCTACAATACTGGAATTCCAGGCACACACAACCATGCCAGCTTTTTTATATGGGGACTAAATATCCCAGCACCTTATCTTGCATGGCAAGCATTTTACCAAATGACCTATCTCCCTATTCCAGAAACTATACTTTTTTTTTTACATACAAATCATAATTTAAAACAAGTCTTGAAAATGATAGATACCCATATTTTTGATTTGTTTAAATACAGATATAAATAATTGGAACACTAAACTCACAAAACAAATCTCTAATTATATTTTCAAGTAATGTGATTTTCAAAAGGTAAAGCAGCTGACAAATAACTTGATAAGTTTTCCAAAATTACCTAAGATACAAAGTCAAAAAAAAATCTACATTCGGCGACAAAGCTGGGCTTCACAATTTGTACCCACTCAGACATGAAAGGCAAAACCACAGAGAGGTCACATTAGGGCAAATATCAGTTCTTACAAAACTAAAAGAATCTTATTTTTATGCATAACTGAGCAGAGGTTTATCTCAGAATATTGTGGGTCACACTGAGTGTGGATAACATACTTTAGAATTTATTTCCAACTTATTAAAAAGTATAGAGTTATGATAAAACCACATCGCTATATTTAATTCTACAACCCCAAATATAATGAGCAACTGAAGTAACAACATATTTTTATGAATACAATTCCACTTTTACTTTTAAAAATTATGGATATTTGAAAAATCTCTGCTAAATTTAGTTTGTAAAAATCACATTAAAAAACTTGTCTAATTATAGGAGAGCTTTTACATGCAACCCCACCTGGTTATATAGACACATGCTCCATATATGTAGACATGCATATATGTATATTTTATGAAATACTTAACAGGAGAAAACATTTGTGCTATACGACAAATGCAAGCACTTACAAAAAGACAACATATATAAAATTAAACCGTTTTTATTCTTAAAACATTCATAGATACAGAATAATGGAAGTAAAATCTGGAGTTTCAAGTATTTTACAACGTGAAAGATGAATTTTAGGACACATGCATATCATTCATGGTTGTTACTGAAACTAAATCACTCCCTATTGGTGAGCCATCTCTCACACTTCATAGTAACCAGCGTGTCTCATCAAAATTTTATTGTGGAGACACCAATCCATGTGCTATAAGCGAGGAACCACATCCTAGTGATGTTTCTTTGATAGACAAATACCGCCATTACCATCCTTAAAATAGCATTAAGTAAGGGCTGGGAGTGGAGTTCAGTGGTGGAACACTCGACTAGAAGGTGTCTTAGTCAGGGTAACTATTGCTGTAATGAAACACCATGACAGAAGCGACTTGGGAGGGGAGGGTTTATTTTTGCTTGTATTTAACACATCACTGCTCACTATCTAAGTCAGGGCAGGAACCCGGAGGCAGGAGCTGAAGCAGAGACCATGGGGTGTGCTGCTTACTGGCTTGCTCCTCATGACTTGCTTAGTTATCTTTCTTATAGAACCAGGACCACTGGCCCAGGGGTGGCCCACTCACAATGGGCTGGGCCCTCCCCCATCAATTACTAATTAAGAAAATGCCCTACAGGCTCACCTACAGCCCAGTCTTGTGGAGGCATTTTCTTAATTGAGGCTTGCTCTGAGATAACTCTAGCTTGTGTCAAGTTGATATACAGCTAGCCAGCACAAAGGCCCACAGTTTAATGTCCTATGCCAAAAATTTACAGCCGTTAGAGATTTATTATGTAGATCACAGGTCTTAAGATATCAACCATGCAGATACGCCAAAAATTATTTTAAACTTGCATAACCTTGTAAATAGTCACTCATATTTTAAAAAGGCACTACTGGGGATGTGTAAGAAGATATAAATTTTCTAAGAACTTTGTACGGATGCTAGCACTCTGTAGAGAAAATAACTGACAGGGCACATTTGAGTTTGGCCCTGAGCCAGGTGTTCTAAAATAGCAGGACCCTGACTTTGGCATGAGTTAGGACAGCTGACAATTAAAATGAAATATAGATTTTCCTCACTGTCATTGTTGGACAAAGTGTCTGCAGAAAAAGTTTCATGTAATTATTTTTATAAGAAATATAAAAATTTTCCACATCTAACTATAAGAAATCACAATGACCTTAACTAAGAATATTTTCATTTTAGATGTATAAAGTTAGCTAAAAGCCAGAAAAATATGAACTGTGAAGAGAGCATTACCCTCCGAATTAGGAAGAGGATCTGAAAATTTTATGCTCAGTTTGTGCCATCGTTTTACCTCTGTCACATGACTGCTGCCACCAAACTCTTTCAATGAAAGGAAGGGAACAATAATGTCTACTGGAATGAAGTAAAATTACCTTGCTGCTCTAACCTGTCCTGTGTCCCCCTTCCCTGCTCTGCATCATATTTTACAAGGTCTCTCAAGGTCAGTGCACACACTTCTGGGGGAATGATGTGTGCATGGGATTAGAAGTCGGAGGGGGAAACTGTGGCAAAGATCTCAGATCTTTTACTTTTTGGAAAAGATTGCTTCAAAGATGAACTGAACTCACATACTTATAAGACCTGCCTCTATTGTAAGGTGTGTGTGTGTGTGTGTGTGTGTGTGATAGAGAGAGAGAGAGATACAAAGACAGACAGAGAGCGAGAGAGAGTGTGTGTATGAATGCGTGTGTGTGAGAGAGATACAGACACAGAGAGAGAAAGACAGAGAGAGAGAGAGAGAGAGAGAGAGAGAGAGAGAGAGAGTGTATGAGTGTGTGTGTGTGTGTGTGTGTGTGTGTGTGCACGCGCACGTGCGCACGTGCGGGGATCCAGAAGACAATCATTGGCATTGCCTTTAGGTGCTACCCGTATTTTTATTTGATTGTTGTTTGTTTGAGATTGTTCCCTCTCTGGCCTGGTAGACTTCTGGCAGGGAAGCCCCGGACCCTGCCTTGTGCTCTGTCTCTGGACTTTGTCCTGTCCATCTTCTCTGCCCATAGCACCTCCTCTGATTCTGTTGTGGTTCATGACTGTTTAGCAGGTATGATGCTGGGAAGGAAGCTTCCCTGAATCTCTCAGGTGATGCCACCTCTCTATTCCTGGACACCTGAAGACAATGCCGACACATCTGCCACCTTGCACATTCCTCTACCAGAGGAAAGGCAGGGCTGAATGCTCAGCTTTCCTTGCAAATCATTGGCAAACAAGTGCTCTGGAACTGGCAGCCAGTGGAAGGCACTGGGCACTAGGAGGGTCCTGGTGAGTCATCTGCTAACAGCCCAAACAGTGCTGTAAACAACACTCAACACCAAGGGGTGTCTTGTCACAAATCTAAAGAAAAAAAATAAAGTTTTGGTTTTGAAGGTCATATCCTGGTCTAACTACCTGACCTTGGTCAAATTCCTTAATCTTTCCAAACCTGTCATTTCTTTGTTTTCAAAACGGGAGCAGGGCTGGGGCCCCCCACACTGACTTCATGAGCATACACTAAGTCATGTGCGGGTTTCTGTCAAGTTTAGACTTCACCATCCTGGTATTTACCAAGGTGCACAACAATCAAGTCTTAAATGTGAACCGGTATGTAACAGACACTTAGCAAGCTCAGGAGCATAAAAAGGAACAGATTGAAAACTTCGTATATATAAGTAGAGGAAGTCACTGTAAGAAGGTATGAGCTCTGTAAATTTGAGAAAATTCATTCAATGCATGAAAAGTAATTTGATGGACTTACAATACTCATGGAAACTAAAGTCAGCTATGCGTGTTCAAATGAGTTTGTTGATTCTATTAAACCGTGTGTGAGTGTCTATATATGCGTGTACAATAATTTTTGAAGAAAACTCTATGGGTATGCCAACAGGAGTGTCTCATTTAGACCTACAGGATAGTGCAAGGCACTCGGAGGGAGGAAAGGAGTCTGGAGCAGTTCCACCAGCAAATGTGTTCCGTCAATGGCAACCCTACGAGGGGGTATGCTGAGAGTTGAGAACAAAGCTATCTTTCGTAAATTCAAGCCTGTTAAAGAGATACTTGAGACCCCTATGTAACTGTGACATTATTCCATAGTCAAAAAGACTGCTTCTTCAAGTATCCTAATGTGTATGGCACACATCCCAAGGACAGATTGATTTTAAAACATCCTTTACCTTTAGCTTATGTGTGTGTGTAAAACCAGTCTTGTTACCAAAACGAAGTCTCACCTTCCAACAATTCTCAAATGCAAGAAACTCTTCGTCATTTCTAACCTAGCGCGTCTAGAGGGAAATGCTGGAGCAGATCTGGCTGTCTGTGATTGCACGGCCCTTCCGACTAAGGCTTAGATGCTCAAAGAAACACACACAGAAGCAGACTGGGTATGGGTGTATGTGTGTGGTGGGATGCTTTTGAAGTAGAAAGTCATAGCATTACAGGTTCCTCAGACACACAGTTCTGGGAAGGGGGAGAAATTCTTAAATTACCCTTTAGTGAATTTTGTGTGTTTGCAATAAAATGTGCACTCATACATGCTCTAAAATCTTTAATCTCAGAGAGAGAGAGGGAGAGAGAGAGAGAGAGCCCTAAGGCTAATTTGGAGCATGCAGAGGTAAATCCTAAACACTTTGGGAAAAAAAATAAACTTTTTTTTTATTTCAAGAATGATTCTTAAATTTTCATTTGTAAACCTTTAAAGTCTGGATTCTTTTATATCTATGCTAAAAGCATCACCATAATCTGCTGAAACCATTTATTCTACTGAAAAAGTGTTCATGCCTTTAATGTCCTAATCCCCTCCTCCCCATAGAGGACTTAATCCTTTATCTAACATATGGTCCCCGATACAAAGCAGAATACTAGTGACCTGAAGCTAGACCATCAGCAACCTTTAGTCACTAGACCATGATCAGCATCCCTCAGTCACTAGCCATAGAACAGTAAGCATAGCACTTAACTTATAAACTCAGAGTAAGGCAAGCAGAAAACATTGCTGCAATTTCTAAACTGATAGACATCTTGTTAGAAGCTGCCAAGCTACCTTCTGGCCTCTGTATTACAGTAAGAAGGGAGCCACCACCAAAGAGCCTTCTTTTATTTACCATTAACTATTTCTGTGAAATCACCACATATTTATTATGTTGATTTTTTTTCTGTTTAACAATCTCCACGATTGCTTTTCAAGTATAATTATAATTATAAACTTAATTATGATTTATGATAAAAACACTGGGCTAGGGAGATGGGGTAGGACTAGAGTTGGGAACCTACTTAAAGACAGTGATAGCATGAGTCTGTAATTCCAGACGAGAGGTGAGGAAAAGGAACCCTGAGAGGATGTGACCTAGAGTATGGGGAATGGACATGGCTCCCTGACTCCAACACAGTGGAGGGCAAGGACCAACACCCCAGGCAACCTCTGTGCAGGCACCAGGAAGTGCTCAAGTGCACACACACACACACACACACACACACACACACACACACACACACACACGAAACAAAAATATCTTCAAGCAAAGATCATAAGCTTTGGAAAATCCTGGTAAGATCCTCTTTCTGCAACCATGCTCACTTCATTGACCTTGAAGCTATATTTAAAGAAAAAGATAACAATTTGAATGTTTATAATCTGAATAACCTTTTTTAAACATAGATGGTTCTTATATGTTCCTAATAGAAGGCAGGATTTAGCACTTACAGCTGGCAACATCCACTTGGAGCCCACTTAGGATCTGCGCCATCTCCAAAACGAAGGGAGGGTGGTCTCTGGTTCCACCACTCCAAATAGGCAGACTTTTCAAAGAAAATTATAGTGCATGAAAATGAATAACAATAAATTTTATAAGTGCTATAAATTAGTTATCACTATATCTTTTCTTACTCTGATAAGTTCAGAGGTTCTTTTGTTTTGTTTTTTGTTTTTGTTAGAAAAAAGTATATGCTGGACTCAATGGGAGTCAGAAAAGAAAAAGGAAAGAAAAGGCAGAATCAGACCCAGCCTTCTTATGTTTGTCATCCCTAATGCTTTGAAAAACATGGGAACCTTGTCACATATTCATATACACACAATAGTACTGGTAATCGAGAGGTTTAGCTAAACCCGCAATTTAGGAACTGATAAGCATTTTATAAGGATGGTGAAGTTGTATGCCACGGGCATGAATCTCTACCCCAAATGCCATCCTACATAATTCACCAGAGGCTGGGGGCAGTGAGCATTAGGGACAAGAAAATCAGGAGGATGGTATGAGTGAGGCCTTGGGGCAATGTGTCGTGGGGATGGTCTGGGGTTGCCATGTCTGAGAAAGGAGTCAGCGTGGAGGAACTGAGAGCAGATTCCCGGGCAGAGGCTGAGTATGCGCTGCACTTGCTAAGACGGCTAAGAACGCTCAGCCTAAGCCATTCGGTAAAATCTTGGTGATACATGGCGTTCCTCATCTCCTTTTGCCTTACACCCCAATATCATTTTTCCTATTTAGCATGAAGCATAGTAAAGATTTAATTTAGAAAAAAATAAAATTAATTATTTAATCAATGCAAATTATTTATATATGCCTGCATACACATAAGGGCATCACACATCTGTTCTTCACCTTCCAGAACAGTCTATATTTTCTTCTTTAAACCAAAGCCAAAAATTCATCTGAGCTGAAAGTGGATGAGTGTAACACTGTCCCGGGTCCACACTTGGTGGCGGCAGTAGTACCATAACATGCTCTTTGGCACCTACAGCAAACAAGGCCAAAGCATTGCAAAGCTGTGTGACATTAGAATTACATATTCTGTGGTAATGGACCTGTGTTCTGCAAAAGGAATTTAAAAAATTCTATAAGAAGAATATTCATTTCTGTTTGGATTTATTTAGAATGTGTTTAGGTTATAAACAGAATCAAGCTTTCAAATCACTGTTTGAAGTGTGTGTGTGTGTGTGTGTGTGTGTGAGAGAGAGAGAGAGAAAGAGAGGGAGAGAGAGAGAGAAAGAGAGAGAGAGAGAGAGAGAGAGAGAGAGAGAGAGAGAAACTGGGGGAGAGGGGCTTAGGATCTAACCCACATGTCTGCGCATGACAGGCAAGCACTTACCACTGACCTACACCCCTAGCCCTGCAAACATGATTGCTTAGATTCTGGAATCTTCTAATTCACATAACAAGTTAAATTAAACTCAGTGCTATATACCAGGTATAAAGAGCTTTTATGTAGGTTTTCATCTTAATTATATAATGTTAAAGTCAATTGTTATATTTAACATATACTGACAAGAAATAATAATGATGGATTAGTTAATGAATTTAAACCCAGAACATCTGAGTCTTCATGACAACCGGGTGTACACGTGACCATGGCTGTCACCTTCACAAATGGCATCCTCGGATGATCACCAGTCTCCTGGTGGCATCAACACCTTGAATTATATTTTGGTTTTTTTCCTCCCTTCCACCAATCTGTCAGCACCTCGAGGCAGAAAGCACAGTAAAATGCTGCACATCCATGTTCCTGGATAAAATGCTGCACATCCATGTTCCTGGTCAACAAAACATACTGCCTATTGCATCTAATGCCACTGTAGTCATGTTCAGTGGAGAAATGTGCTCCAGGCAGGACAGGTAGCGAAGTCTGGGATTATCCCTGGGTTAGTGATACATGAGGCTATGTCCGTGAAATTTTAGTGTGTTAAAGAGTAGTGCATATAAGCTTCTTTTCTCATGAAATAATAACCAATTAATGTATTACACACCAATGCACAGAAAGATACAGATGCAGCTTTTATGACAGTATAGTGTTAAACAACCATATGTCAATTAACCAGAGGGGATGCATTCCGAGAAGCACACCATTAGGGGAATTCCTTATCATGCAAACATGAGTGCACGTGTATACAAACCAAGAGAGCTACAGCAGCACCATGTGATATCATCTTCTGGGACCACTGCCACACATATGATCAGGCATTTTGACAGAAATGCTGTCATGTATTAGTTATTCTATGCCAGCACCTCACAATGAATCTCAGATTAACACAAACAATGACCTGTTTATTTACCAATGATCTTGCAGCAGAAGTTGAGTGTTTAAGAAAAATGCAAAGTAATATAAATCAATAATAAATTATAAATGAAAATAGGAGATCTCAGGGGGAAGAAAGATGACTCAGCAGGCAAATCGCTTGCTGCACAAGTATCAAGGTACCCAGAACCCATGTTAAAAGCTGGGTAGGAGCAGCAGCATGCCCGCAGTCTTAGTGTACTCCAGATAGAGAGGGCGTTCTCAGCAAGATAACTAGTTGAACTAGCTAAAACAGTGAACTTCACATCAGGGAAAAAACCTGCCTCAATACGTACGGTGGAAGATGTTTGAGGATGGGCATCCAAACCAGCACACACATGTAATCACACACACACACACACACACACACACACACACACACACACACACACATCCCCCAACATATACCACATATCTTAAAAAAGAAAAGAAAGTCTAACCTGGAGACTTAGAGGTCTGTACCTAGATCCCCATATTAGTTACTCAGAATCAGTTCAGATATGAAAATTCTTAATAACAAAGTCAAAAGAATCTCTATGCCATGGTGGTATTCTTTTGTTTCTGTAACATGATTACCACACTGCCAATGGAGCAATTTGCATTGCAAGGATTGACAGCAACTCTTAGCAGCAGCTCAGTTGAGAGAGCAACGAGAGAGACACAGCAAGCCCAGGTGAGCCAGCAATGGGAGAGCCACAGCAAGCCCCGCTTCACAATATCTCTGTAGGCTGCTGCCCTAGCAAAACTCAGATCACCTCAAACATATGCAATTAAGAGGAAATCATGGGCTCTGATTTTAATCGTGGTTCTGACAGCGTATCATCTCCAAGCTATATCTCTGTGGTGGGCCATGTCTTCAACTGTTAAGTTGGGTGTAATGTCCCTGGTCCCAGGACTATGGAGGAGAGACAGTATCCTCATGCACTGCTGAGCTTTCCCTCCTCTTTTTACAAAGTTCTCAATGTACAAAATTATACATATACAATCCTACTAAAATTGAACATGTGGAGGCTGGAAAGACAGCTCAGCAGTTAAGTGTACTTGTTGCTCTTACAGAGGGCCCGAGCTCAGTTCCCAGCACCCATGTGGTGGCTCACAATGACATGTAACTCCAGTGCCAAGTGAGTCAATTCCCATCTTCTGGCTTACCTGGGCATTGTACATATGTGGTACATATACATACATGCAGGCAACACACGCACGCACACACACACACACACACATTAAATAAATCTTAAAAAAATAAAAATTAAACATGTGGATTTCCCAGGAACTTTAGGGAATGTTTTGTATTCCAAGGCTAGAGGATGTCTATACTATTTCCTTTTATGACCAGTCTGACATCCTACCCCCATGTCGGTTGTTCTATAATGTCCATTCACTTATGGAACTGCGTATATTGACTTCTGACTTCAACTACTTCAAATTTACAGAGTTGCAGACATCACGTATGGAATCTGTAGCAGTAAAGAAAATAGGCATGGTTCTGAATGCTACGGTGCTGGCTACCCAGGAGCTAAAAACAGGAGACCATTGAGCCTAACTAATAATGGTGAGTAGTCCTAACTGCTGTGAAGTTACACACAAAGGACATCAACTTCATAACAAGAAAGCCTGGCTTGGCAGAGGGGTAGGGAAGGATGGGGAAGGGTCCCTGGGGGAAAATGGAGGAGTCAAGAAAGAGCACCATGATGGCAGAGCCAAGACCACCACAATATTCCCACTTCTAACGTCTTTTTATATTTTAGTCTTCAATTTTTTCCATGATCTCTAGCTGCTCATATCAATGCAATATGGTCAGAAGAGTACAGACTGCAAGGCAGACGGCCCAACATGAAGCGGTTATCACTCGTACAGATGCGTCATCTCCTTTGCCTTCAACTCTCTCCACAAGGAGCAGTGTGAAGACAGATGACAATGTCCTTGGTGACTACAGGGACTGGTCAAGGTGCCAACTGACTTTCCCTATGACTCTTCTCCCTTTCTTCCCCTTTCTGTTGATAGTTCTCTCAAGAGGCATTTATCCCAAGGCAGAATCCTGGTTTTCTTGGGGTCAGAGATCTGACCCATCCCAAATCACCTTCCTGTCATTTTCAGCCACTCGGTCATAAAAGACATCACACGCATGGATATATTTCACAAGTCAGGAGGAGTTTCTAAATGAAACCGCAGCATTAGCCATCATTTCTGAAATCTAGGTTCTTCACTTATTCCTAAATCAAGTGTCACCTCTAACTGGAAGTGCACAGTCACCTTCCAAAACTTTTAGTCTCAGATACCAGTTACAAAATGAATTGTGTAGGAGAGACAGAAAAGGACAGACAACGTCTTACACTTCAAACTTTATGCCTAACAAATTTTATTCAGTAATTACATTTTAACTCAGTCACACAGCCTTATAATTAACTTCAAATTCGAGTCTGAGGTTTTTAACTTCTGAGAAATGTGACCATTTAACAAGCTGCCAATCAGTTCTAGTTTATTAATCTGTCAATAACTAATATTCATGAGCTACATGAGGTTGGCCTAGAATGTAAACATTAATAAAGTACTAAATGTATTCAGTGTGTGCTCAAAGTGTTCTTCCCTTCCTTGGGTTTGTGGATTTATAAATTTATTTAACAAATAAAGGGGTTCACCATACTCATGACATTCATTATTTTACTCTGCTCCTGCTATCAAACACAAAATAAGAAGAAATTAAGTCTGGCTTCCAGGATATAGTTCACCAAGGTAGGGAAGCAGTTGGCTTCATGACATACATTTGGGATTTCACCTTCTTACGTCTTGGAAGCAGCAGAAGCAGAGGCTGGACAGGCAATGTAGTGTCCCACTGCCTCCCGTGTGGCTCTGCCTTGTAAAGGTTTCATAACCACCCCAGAAGAGAACACATGACCGTGGGGCATTCTACACCTCCAGTCACACTGTCATCACACTTTGGTTTGCTGGAATGAAGCACTCACTTTCTCTGAGACTTTACATGATTGGGCATTGTTTTAGGGATACTAAAGTCCATACGTTTATAAAAAATTAGTAAACATAGGAACCAGTAGAAGTATTGAGGGGAAAATAATCCTTGTCGCTTCCATGAATGGTAACTTTAGTTATATAGGAACTGGCTCGTTCCTGGAGTCATTCTTTGTAAAGGGGAATGACACTGAGCCACACTTGGAGGCTGCAGACTGAAATAATTTACATTAGATGCTTCATTTATGGTCTCAACAATCTTTAATAATTCACACCATGTCTAACAAAGGAAAAAAATCTATTAAATAACACCTTCAGCATGTATAACCCAACACTTCCAAAGCTACTCCCCTCATCTTGTTTTTACAATCATCTTAGAAATGGATGGGTATCATCACTGTGTGGCATAATGTCACACATGGTCTGGCTAACCATGATCACACGGATGTACTGTGATAACCAGTTTTGCAGCATCACCTTCTCTGTTCCCGACCCACAATTTCTTAACAGTGTTTTGTGACATGAATCCTCTGTGTGTGTGCATGTGTGTGCACACATATTTGGGGCCCAGAGGTCAATCTCGTTTGTTGTTTCACAGATGCAGCCTACCATGGTGTCCTCCCCCCCCCGCCAGAGGCAATGTCTCTACTTGGCCTGAAAACCTTAGTAGGTTTGGTTGGTGGGTCAATGAACCCCAGGGACCATTTTGTCTCTGCCTCCCCAACATTGCGATACTAGGGTTATGAACACATGTCACCACACCCAACTTAAAAAACATATAAGAACTCCCTGTTTGCATACAACATATTTTGATCCTATTCAGCCCCACTCCTCCAAGATCCACCTCCTCCTAAATCCACCCCCTGCCCTACCCCTACATACTTTTTAAAATTATTTTTAAAAATAACCTACCCAAGCCAATTTATATTGTAAATATACTAAACCAATTTATGTTGTCTATATACTCATGGGTGTGGGGCCGTCCACTGGAGCATGACCTACCAGCAAGAAACTTTGCTCTTCCTTCCCAGAAGCCATCAGCTATCAACAGTGTCAACTAGGGTGGGGTTCATGAGCTATTATCCCCTCCTGGAATCTTTACTGCATGCCCAGCTTGTTTATGTGAATTACAGAATAAAATTCAGATCCTAATGCTTACAAGGCAAATATTTTTAACACTTTGATGAGTGAGTCATAGCTCCAGATCTCATCTGGGACCTTTTCTACAGCCTATTGGTACCTATAGATCCAAGAAAGGAGGCCAAGAGGGAGAGAGAGAGAGAGGGAGAGAGAGAGAGAGAGAGAGAGAGAGAGAGTACTTGTGTGTAACTACATTACATAGAAATCAGTAAGACTGGCAGTAATCAAAATATTGTGACATAGTAAGTGTTTTATTATTATAATAAGCAACAAGATCTATATGTAACTAGAACTCTGTAGCTTTAAAGTAGTAATGGGCTTTAAGGTTTAGAGGATTTCTACAAGTGTAATGTGACATGAAAATACATATGTGTTCTATAAAAGGCAAAGCAATGAGTTTTGTCAAATGCTATTCTGGTTTACATCCCACATAGATATTAATGAAAATGAAAGTGCAATAGTTTCTTCACCCAAGTTAAACAATTGTAAGTTAGTGTGTTTCAGTATATGACAAAAGCTGTCTTTGATGACCAACTCTAAACACTAAAGAACGCAATTCCATTAAGTTCTGTTTACCGAGTTCACAACTTCTGTTTTCAGACTCCCACCTGATTTTTACACAAAATCACCGAGGAAACACGGGACTTGTAAAAACTTAGTCTGTTGAAAACATATAATGCTTGGCAAATTAATTTTGTCTTCTGCATCAAGGAAAATGATAGTATTTTGGTTCTCACCCACAAGGCTCTGAAAGGCACGGAAAGGATGTCATTTCCCACCCTTCCTCCAAGTCCCCCCACTGTACCTTCCAGTCTGTACATTTGTGACCTCACAGCTTGCGTCCCAGTTTCGCCATAACCCTATGCAATGCTGTCTAGCACACTGTGATTCCTCAAGCACGGAGACCACAATATAAGGCCAGGTTGTTCCCGTGGCAGATACCCAGCCCAGCCTCTGAACCCAAACAAAGAAGGCATGGTTTTGTTAGGTGCTTGATAGGAGTTTTAAGAGTCAAGCACCTGTGTTTCCTCTTTCTATGACTTTCCGGAGAAGAACAAGCAGAAACTAGTTCATGCCACCCAGAGTCTCAACACTTTTGGTTGTGGCTCAGTGTAAGTGTTGCTCAATTTAATCTCATTATAATGTTCAGCTTGCTACCTGCAGCTCTTCCTGTCTGTCATCTCTGAACATGTCACCTATGCAGAAGCAGGACTTACGACATGTGAATGCCTGGGATGGCAAGCTTTCCAACGGGAGGAAGCAAATGGGCTTCCCAGGATCTGCCCTTGTTTTTCTGTTTCAGGACACAGCGCTCCCAGTTTGCTGTAAGTACTGACCCTCTTTACTCCCGGTGCTCTGCAGGCACGGGGGGCCCACTGTGTTTGACTATAGTCTGACAAGTGTCAGTCTACTTGCCATGACAACCGGACCCGGCATCTGCTACCTGAAAGCTCGCAGAATGGGCACAGGACCCTGTCTTGTGGAGTTCACATGTGGGCAGGTTCTAATCCACCAGCAGCCCAACTTTCCCATGCAGCAGTGACATAAACATATCTGGTCCACAGTCACGCCGAGGGCAGGCCCAAGCCACAGTCACGCCAAGGGCAGGCCCAAGCCACAGTCACGCCAAGGGCAGGCCCAAGCCACAGTCACGCCAAGGGCAGGCCAGACCACAGCCACGCCGAGGGCAGGGCAGGCCACAGCCACGCCGAGGGCAGGCCAGGCCACAGCCACGCCGAGGGCAGGCCCAAGCCACAGTCACGCCAAGGGCAGGCCCAAGCCACAGCCACGCCAAGGGCAGGCCCAAGCCACAGCCACGCCAAGGGCAGGCCCAGGCTGTGGCCACGCCAAGGGCAGGCAGAGTCAGGATTTGCCACTTATGTGAGGGAAGCAATTAGGACCCACTGAGGTGATTAAGGTGCTTTTCCACAGCCTTTTATTTCAGAACATTAAGATATTGTGGAAGGTATGCTGGAACAAAAATCAAATTACTGACTCTGGAATTTATTAATTTTGAGGCGATAACTCGTTCAACACAGTCTAAATTGATATTTTTGAACAAAACCAATTTCTTTTTATACTGACTCATCAGTTCACAAGCATCCCCACGTCTGGAAGCACAAATAATCCTTCCAAACACCAAGAAGTCCTGCTTCATTTCTGTTTGTTTTAAAGAAGACCGCATGCTCTACCTAAAGAAAACAAAAGTTAAAATGACAGAGAAGACTCTAACCGTGAGATAATTTAAAATGAATTTTCTAGAACATTCTAACATTGAAATGTCTTGCCATTAGTTATATTTGGATTTTGTTAATAAAATAAACCCTGAATTACAACAGTCATGTGGCTTCCATAATTCCCATCTCTTAAGAAACTTCTTCACGGTGGTGCTTTTGTGTGGACCCTCCCCCATAGGGTACACGAGCTTCATTACAATTAAAGAAAAAAAATCTCATAAGGAAGGAAATATGTATGTTACTCTAGGAAGGCAAAATAATATTTTGTACTTTCAGGGCTACATATTTACACAAATCTTCAAATAAAAGGATTCCAGTACCTGTATACCCGAGTATCTGCTCTAAATCAACCAGTCTACACAACACAATGGACTCCATACAAGACAATGTATTTTTGTTCCAATTCAAACGTTGCACAAAAATGGGAGGTTGGTTTGAAGGAATGGGATTGCTTCAACAGCCTATACAGACTTCCTTCTTGAGTCCAGAGCCGCCGCTGCCGCCCCCAGCTCCGCTGTCGCGGGGAGGGCACCAGGTGTTTTGCCTACATAATGTGTATACGTACGACGTCTATGCCTGGTGCCCATGGAGGGTGTTGGATCCCCTGGAACTGGTACTCTGCAAGAACAAGTGCTCTTAAATCTGCTCAGCCATCTCTCCAGCCTTCTGACCCATTACTAAGGAGCAAACCACGCTAGGGACATTTTGAATGAAGTCAAAGGTTACTTCTTCCAGTGGGGTCCAGAAGAGGGAGGAGGCACTGCCTCCATTCCCGCAGCTCTATACACAATGCAGAGCATCAAGTGTGTGGTGGTGGGTGATGGGGCTGTGGGCGAGACATGCCTTCTCATCTGCTACACGACTCATGCCTTCCCCAAGGAGTACATCCCCACTGTGTTCGACAACTACAGCGCCCAGAGTGCAGTTGATGGGCGCACAGTGAACCTGAACCTGTGGGACACTGCGGGCCAGGAGGAATATGACCGCCTGCGCACCCTCTCCTACCCTCAGACCAACGTCTTTGTCATCTGTTTCTCCATTGCCAGTCCACCCTCCTATGAAAATGTGAGGCACAAGTGGCATCCAGAGGTGTGTCACCACTGCCCCGATGTCCCACCAAGAAGGACCTGAGAGCCCAGCCTGATACCCTCCGGCGCCTCAAGGAGCAGGGTCAAGCGCCCATTACACTGCAGCAGGGCCAGGCACTGGCCAAGCAGATCCATGCTGTGCGCTACCTTGAGTGCTCAGCTCTGCAGCAGGACGGCGTCAAGGAGGTGTTTGCAGAGGCTGTCCGTGCAGTGCTCAACCCAACACCGGTAAAGCGTGGGCGAGTCCTGCATCCTCTTGTGACCCTGGCATTCAGCTTGGAGGCTACCCCTTTTCCCCCCCCGAACCAGTTGTGCCTTGGCGCCTTGTCTGCCCCCCAGCTGTGCCTTAAGGACTAATTCTGGCACTCCTTAAGGTAATTCTGTACCTTAAGGAGGTACACAGGGAAAGGGGCTTTGTGCCCTGCCCCAGTCTGCTTGGGAGTACCAAGTATCCCATGAGTTCACCCAAGCCAGGTTGACCCTTCCAAGAGGCCAGCCCAGTGCTGCCCTCCATTTCCTGCTACTGACCAGTCCATCCAGCTTTCCACGAAGTTGTTGCTGCCTGTTGTGGTGCCTCCTCTCAGGTTAGGGGCTCTAACCTTTGCCTTTGCTCTTGGAGTAGGCTCTGCAAGATATCCCCACACACACAAAGGAGGAGCCACAGAACCTTGAGAAGAAAAATGCCCTAACCTGCCCCATGTGCCCAGGCCTTATGTGTCTGGTGCAGGAGAATTATCTGTATTCTGTCAATCATGATTTAAATAAACGCTGATTGGCCATTAGTCAGGATGTATAGGTGGAACAACCAGACAGGAAGTAGAGGCGGAGCAAGGAGAATAGGAGAATTCTGGGAAGCAAGAAGCTCTCTTGGCACTCCTGCCTGGACCACCGAAGAAGCAGGATGTGACCTGCCCCGCTGAGAAATGTACTGAGCCATGTGGCTAACATAGATAAGGATAATGGGTTAATATAACTTATAAGAACTAATACTAAGCCTGAGCTAATGGGCCAATCAGTTTATAACCTAATGCAGACTCTCTGTGTGATTTTCTCTGGGACTATATGGCTGGGGGACGGGGCAGGACATAAACCCCAACGAGCAGGCCCTTCATGCTACATGCGTCTGCTGACTGACTCAGGCCCCATGCTCCTGGGGCCCTTTCCTACCCCATCAGCATCAATAAAACCTCCTGTCTCCATTTAAAAAAAAAAGCCTATACATTCCCAGTGTACTGTAACTATTGCAAGTGAGTTGTAAACAAACGATAGCATAATTTAAGAGAATGTCTGTGGCTAGACTTAGCTGATTAGGTGAAGTGCCCACTTGCCCAACATGGGCAATGCCCTGAGTTGACTCTCACACTGCATCTGGTGGGCACCATCACTCCCGTAACTTCATCACTCTGGAGGTGGAGCCAGGAAGAGGAGGAATTACAGACCACTTAGGCTAGCCACTGAGTATGAGCCAGCCTAGGTGACAAGAGACCCTGTCTCAAAATATTTAAAAGTTTAAATGTATTCTCAAATAAGCTGCAAAAAAATCTGCCTATTAAAATTCAGCTGGGGTTTGATATGAAAAATGTTAACGTACCAAGAGAATTCCAGTTAAGCAATCATGTATAAACATAGATATTAGCCTGAAATATACGACAGGCTGCTGGAGTGAGTGATGAGACCGTCAGCTTGAGTTTTCAGTTCATTAGCTTAGCCACAACCCCAACCTCATATCCATAAAGCCACCAAGGCAAGTATAATATACCTCCTAAGTTTACAGAACTACGCAGGTTTTCATTATTCCCATCAGGAAGGATTTATGGTCAGTACCACTTCATCTCATGGGAGAAAACCAGAAGAGTGTTTGAGGAGAAAATTAACTTTTTAAAAAACATTAAAAATCTGAGTTTCTCAGGTTCAAAGCAAATGTCTTTTTTAAAAAGAATGGAGGTTCTTAAAAAATAAAATAAAATAAAGAACATTCTACAAATTACCCTGTTCACAGGAACAGGTATGAAAGCGGCAGCCTCCCTTCCTGCTGTATTCCTTCTCCTGGATGCCTGAATGTCCACACCTGGCCTCCGTTTTCCTCTCTACCCATCACTTCAGAGTTTTGCAGCCCACTTTGCCTTGGTGTCCTTTCCTGTGAGGTGGTGAGCCAGGCTCTCTCCTCACCACACATGTCAGCTGTCCCCTCTCCTCTCCTGGTTGCCAGGTGTCCTCAGACATTACCATCCCATAAACCCTGCTTAGCCTTGCCTTCTTGCTAGGTCTCCTCTGGAGCCTCTGAGCACTTCAGATATGCGCTTCTGCCCCTTCCTGCGGGAGCATGGTAGGAAGAAGCATCCTAGCAATAGTACTCTGCTTCTCACATGAGATGAACTTTAATACTAAAAAAACCGAGTGCAGCTGAATTCCTGCCTCATCAAAGAAGAGAATGGCGACCGGGAACAGTGTTATTTTTAGCTCCTCTACCCCACCCTGCTATAGTTAGCGCACATCGTCATTAGCACTAGTAGCCCACAGTGGTATATTTATCATAAACAAAACAATGCGTACGTTTACATATGCAATCCTTCTCCACTGAGCATGTGAGCGGTCATGTATTTTACACCAGCACACACAGCTGCTTTGCATTCTACAGGAGGGGGAGAGGGAGCGGAAACGGCCGGAGGAGCCCTGGAGTCCTGAAGAGGCAATGGAACTCGGCACTGGAGAGGGGAGGGTGAGGAGAAGAAGTTACAGAGCACCAGATAACACACAAATGAGGAAGTCCCTGAAGTGATCTCTGACCAGGAGCCTCCTTCCCTGCTGTGTGGAGCTGACAGGCCCAGTGGAGGCAGATCTGGCCTCTGCCAGCCTAGGGCTGCACCAACTTCCTGTTTTGCATTGTTGCCCTTGTTACACTCAGCTCCTTTCTAACACCCCCCCCCCCCCCCGCCCCGCTTTGTTGCCATTGACAACACTCAGTAAATATATAGTCTGTGCTTTAAAATCCTTGGGAAGCAGTGGGGCTGGTAACACTTGGCAGTTACCTGTCAGCAGGGGAAAATTTATATACTTTAATCTACTTTATAAAAAAATAGCCCTAAATGGATCCCAAGGGCAAGTATCGGAACTGTGATTCCTCTCAGCATTGCCTGACTGACTTAGCTCTAAAGTGTTTGATAGAAAAGGATAAAATGGAGCGGGGAGATAGCTTCACTGGTAACAGACCTGCATCACAAATATGAGGACTTGAGTGTGAATCCCTAGCATCCACCTCAAGGCTGGGTACAGAGATGAGCATCCGTGCAGATGGGAGATCCCGTTTACACTGTCAGTTCAGCTGAACAGTAAGTTCTACATCAGTGAGAGACCCTGTCTCAAAATATAAGGTGGGGGACAACCTCTGGCCTCCATACATGGGCATACACAGGTGACCACACCCACACAGCTTCATATACCACAAACACAAAAATGAGTGCATTGGAAAACAGATACGTAGATAAAATGAAGGACTCACTAGAAAATCTTCTTTATAATTGCCAAAACATGAAAAAGAAATTAGACAGTTATACACTAAAGTGTATAAACCACATTTCAATATGCTTATTCAGTCACACTGTCCCCTAATCCCACACTTTATGAGCTTTGCCCCAAAGAGCAGAACTGCCAGGGACAGAGGTGTCATTGTGAAGCATGAAAAAGCAGAGGTGTTTTTTTTGTTGTTTATTTTAATTAAGTGTCAATAGTGATGAGAACTGAAGACCGGCATTCAAATATTTCTTTAGTTCTTAGAGTGTCCCTTCATTTCAGAGCACACAATAAAATTTCTTCATGGTGGGTGGACTGTGCCCACTTTTAGGACGCTAATTAAGTTCCTATCTAGAGACGCTTACATGTCCCTTTGGCAGGACATTAGCAGAAATAACTGGACAGCAAGATTTGCCCTAAGGTTATGGGTCACCATTTCTCCACAGGCCACAGCGAGCATGGTACTCATGATGGTGCTGCAGTTGGAGCAGGCCTCAGTGTTTCAGAGGCAGTAATGGTGTATTTCACAGCCTCTCCGGATGGATGACACAGCCCACCCACCCCACGCACATCCTTTGAAGTGTTTTTCTAACAGTACTGATGGACAGTGAGATGTGTCCCTGGGAGACAGCCAGCCAGTGACAGGTGCAGGACAATTGGCTACAATCTGCCGTGTCATCTGACCACAGAGCACAGTGGAGTCCTCGCTCCTTGGGGAAAGAGGCTGGTACCTTGGGCCCTTGGAGCTCCTGACTGATCATCTCAAACAAGCCAAGGAAGGAAGCCAGCTCCTTCCTTGCTGCCTCTTTATTTTTCTATGGCTCAGCATTTAGAGAAAGCTCACTGTAAACCAGCTGAAATAATCTCACAGGGAAAAATACTTTGGTAAGCTATGAGAGGTAGCTATTCAGTTTTATTTTGCTAGAGTGCCTTTTCACCCACGAATCCAATCATGAACATGCGTGATTACAAGAAACACATAATTAGCCTTTCTCCATGATTTACTTTTTTCAAATGCTGTGTCTATGTCAGTATGCCTATAATTCAAAGAAACAGATAGGTCATGTTTTAGATAAACCACATGGCAAACTGTCAAAATTCAAAGGGTTTGTAGATTTCTCCAACTCTCAAGTTGGTAGGAAATTAAAAATAGACAAAAAGCAAGGGGTATAGAAATCCTGATATCTGGAGGAAATCAAAGATCCTCCCACAAACTGATCTGCTTTTAAAACAGGCAACCTTAACAGTGTGTGCTCATTTAGAGAATTGGTGGCACACAGCTTCCATAGCTTCCAGATTCCACAAGCACAGGGTCCTGTTTTTTTTTTTTTTTTTTTTCTTGAATGAACAAAAGAATCAAAGCTTAGGGATCTTTGGGATGAAGATTTTCTAATTCTATGGCTCTCTGATATACACACAGAAGAGCTCAGAGAAACACTGCTCCATCATGGAACCCATCATACATATCTTGGCATGAAATGTGAACCATGTTTTAACACTCTGCATGAGCAGGCCCTCCAGTTGCCATGCCTAATTCTGGGGTGGGGCACAATACGTGCTATGGTCTCTATCTGGGACATGCCCTAAAGACCCATGTGTTGAAGTCCTTGTCCCCAGCTTGACCTGAGGAGAGGCTGGCAGGGACTTTAAGAGGTAGTAGCTTTGATGCACTGGGGACATGCTTGTGAAAGACTGGGGGATGAGACTCTGTGTGCACTTTCTCTTTTGTTCCTGGCCAGGAGGAGAACAGCTTTCTCTGTCATACACTCCCAGCATGACGTCACCACTGAAAATGGTGTCTACCAGTCATGGACTGAGACCTCTAAACTGTGAGCCAAAGTAAGCCTTTACTCTTTTCTAAGGTAGGTTTTGAAATTAAAATATAATTGCATTGTTTTCTTCTGTCCCTGTGCTCTCCAGCCCTTCCCATGCATCCCCTTACTCTCAAACTCATGGCTTCTAGTTCCTTAAAACACGATGCACATGTTCCTAAATATATAAATACAACTTGCTCAGTCCTTTCTTCTTTTTAAGAGGACTATCTCAGATATTTTGTTACCATAGTGGAAAGCTAACACAATATTCAAAAGTACCAAGAATTTAGGAGACATACCAAATACACATTTTCCTTAAAATGGTGCTAAATTAAAGATGTGCTCTTTAATTCTCATGAACCTGAGAAATGGGAACTATGATAAAGACGTTGCAAGACCATAAAGCTGAACAAACTAAAGATTCAATAAATCCAAAGATCACTGATAAAATTAACAAAACAGCGAATGACTGAGTACAAAATTAAAAAGAGTGAAGGGGAGCTACAGCTTTTCAACAGCAACAAAGATGATTTCTATACCTTTGATTTCTTTTAACCACACTGGTACACAAACTACAGTTGGTCCCCTACTCAGTAAGGCAATAATAGTAAATATTTTTGTTAATACATTTAAAAAAATCATGGGCACCAAAATAAGAAGTAAAATATAGCACCATGCTTTAGCAAGTGTGTTCTTTCACGCATAATATACTGGGAAGAAGATGTATTTGCTCAGCAGATGGAACATTAGATGTCTTCTTCTGTCTTTAAAAACTGTTAAACCATAAATCAACCAAAACATACGGATGTCTGGAATTCTAGAAGTCTCCTGCTGTGGGATAATGCTTTTGTACACTGTAAAGATTTGTCACTTTCATTGGTTTAATAAAACTTTCATTGGCCAGTAGCCAGGCAGGAAGTATAGGTAGGGAAACCAGACTAAGAGAATTTTAGGAAGAGAAAAGAGAGACACCGTTACCAGCCAGACACAGAGGAAGCAAGAAAGCCAGGTGGCTAAACATAGATAAGAATTATGGGTTAAGTTGTAAGAGCTGTTAGTAAGTAATAAGCCTGAGTTAAGAGACCAGTTTGTAATTAATATTAAGCCCTCAGAATGGTTGTTTTCTATGTGGCTTTGGGAACAGGTGGGTGGAGACAGCCTGATCCAGGGGGACCAGCAGGACAGAAAATATTTGTAGCTACCTTCTCCTTGTGATATATTAGCAAAGGCTGACATAATTTTAGATGTAACTTTGATATCCTGGCTTAAAAAGACGTATATTTGCTTGTTTACATGGCTAGTTCATCTTCTCTCCAAACAAAACCCCTGGTCTAGATTACTAGTTCTCTTATTCAGTCTATGTCCTTCGAACTGATGGGATCTGAAATTACAGCATTCCTCGAAGAGAACAGAAGCAGGAAAGTACCACAGACATGTTTTCAGGAAAATATACTACTGGAGGTGTGGGAAGAGCATGTCTCAGTGGTCGTGGGAATGCAAGGAGACTGTAAGCAGTCTCACTCACAGCGACCTGTGACTTCCCTCAAGAACGGGCTTTAATCAAATGGAAGCTGCGAAGGGAGCTAAAAGTTAACTTCTTTGTTCTTCCTGGTCACTAATTCATCAAGTGAGGTGCAGTGCAAGAAAACTCACTGAGTGACAGTTGTCACAAGAATATACCAACCTCCGATCACGATTCTTATAGTCTAGTTGCTTTAAAGAGACTTCCATCTTAATTACTTCATACACACACACACACACACACACACACACACACACACACACACACACACACACACCCCTAAAAGGAAAGGTAGCCCTTTGCAGAGATGGATTATAAGCCTGGAGCAGTGTCTTTTGGTTCCTTCCGGTTTCTAGTGGTCTTTCTTCCCAACAGGAGGTCTCCTGACCTCATGACACCTTTCCTTCTGCCTGGAAGCCTCCTTGGCTCTTTCCTTCTCTTCCTCCCATGTAAAGAACCTCACCCATTCTCAAAACCATGTCAATCCCCCTTCTTCGGCAGTCCCCTGTACGTACCATCCCCAACCTGCTGTCCTAGCCACTTTCTACAAGTGTCTCCTGGTTTATGACTAACCGTGCCAGCCTTCATGTTCCTGTAACCTGTTCACACACATTCCTCTAGACCTAAAGTTTCTCAACAAAGATTTGAGCTCAAACAGGACAGTCTTAAAGAACGTTCCAAGTGAAGTCTGGCTTGGTCACACATACTGCCTAACTTAAATTCAGTTAATGTTGGTAACAGATCCATGAGGTAGGTATTGCCCTCACGTCAGAGACAAGGAAATTCAGAATCAGAACAGTTTCATGAATTACCTCGGGAACCCCAGCTCTCGGGTTCAAATGAGACAAGCGGAGTGGGCTCTGGGCCCCACCCCACCGCTCTGCATCTGCTTTTCCTGATGTGAAATGGAACCTTACAGAGAAGATTGTGTTTGCCCCCATGACATCTTAAAATGGAATATAGCCTGTTTATTGAGCCACTGTCATGAACTTCCATTGGCATCAAGTGACAATAACCCAGAAATAAAAAGATTCTAAAACATTGGAACTGAGGATACGAGATGAATATTCTGAATTTAAAAATTGGAAATTAAAAATGCTCCACAATTTTGAGTTTTGCCATGCTTTGAATTTGCATCTTAGTGTTCTCTACTAGTAAAATCTATAATAAACTTTCTGAAACTCCAAACAAAGTTCAAAACCCAAAACATTTGTGGCACCAACCAGACTGGATGAAGAGCACTGACACCTGCATTGGAAAATTTTAAATTATTTACCATTGCAAATTTCTACACTTACATTCAGTTTTATTTCTTAATTGGCACATAAGAATTATATATTCATGGGGTATAGTATAAATATCACACCAACATTCTTTGAATATAAATTAAATATTTGTTCCATTAAAATGTTACATTTTTATCATTTATGAATTATAATTTACCAAAAAAGCAAAGTAGTCCATTGAATTATGTTTATAGTCTTCATGTAGAATATCTAGAAAATATCACTATTTTAGAGATGAGGAAACTGATTCCCTATCCTCCAGGTCACATTGCTGTTAAATGCAAGTTCAGGGAAATATAGTCAGTTTATCCATTGTGCATTAAACACAATGTCTGAAGACACTCTGAAATGAGAGATGTTAGCAGCAAATGTCACTTGATGCCTGTTTGGGTCTCTTAGTCCAGTAAAACTAATTTGTATGAAAAAGTGGAGATTCAAAGAACCAATGTTTAAAGTTAATTTCAGTGAATCAAATAAAACACTTGTAGAGTTGAAAATGCGTGATTGTTTGAAGGAAACTGGTCCTACTGACGGACAATGCATCTCTGTAGGTGAATATCATCTGCCTGAGTTTTCTTAGATGCTACCACATACCTTAAAAAGATAGGTGTG
>PVIU01018011.1:28814-40277 GCA_004026605.1 Ondatra zibethicus
TCTTTTTGAATGCACTCCTTCCTAGGCCAGGAGGGATGGGGGTGGGCCTTGGACTTCCAACAGGGCAGGGCACCATGCCCTCTTTCAAGGAAGAAGGGGGAGGGAGGAGGGGTGGGGGGTAGTGGGAGGGGACCGGGAGAAGGGGAAGAAAGGAAAAAAAATTTTTTTATCTTTAATTATGTTCTTGAATGGAAAAAAATAAAACAAAACAATGTATGGAAAAAAAAAAGATAGGTGTGAAAATAATCTGATTCTAGATGCTCATAGTCTCTAATTGTAATGCTATCTGAAAACAAGCAAATTTCTTTCTCTCACATTCTAATGATGCAGCCATTTTATAAGAAAATAGAGATTAATGATGGACATGAAAATGTGTGGTCATGTCTACTGTATAAAATAACTGTAATGTCACTGAAGTAGGTGAGAACAATTCGTATAATCATAGCTTTATTTTTCAAAAAGAATCACAATATACCTTTAATTTCTACCGAGGCTTAGATGTTTTCTCTGTATCAAAAAAATCAATGAAACTGCAAAATTTTTATCTTTTGACAAGAGGACCTTGATATTAATCTTCTGCTCCCTGGAGTCTTCTGCTTCCATGGTAAGCTATCCTTTGAAAAAATACAAAACTTCCAAGTTTTCCTCCCAAATTAAAAAAAAGAGAAAAAGTTTGAAGTTTCAAGAGTTACACCCCCTAGAGTTGGGAGGCAGGGCCACACCCTCACAGTGTTCCCTTTCCAGTCCACTGCAGCTATGTGAGACAGAAGAGGCACAAGGGAGATGAAGCTAAAACCAAGAGTATTCTAGAACACTGGAGGAAGGGAACATCTCCAAAACAGCCAAAACTCAAGCAGGAAATCAGAATCCACTCTGAAAGGACAGTGGCATTAGCAGGTCTCTGGGATCCCACTCGGTTCCCAGGCATGCATCAGGAGTGGACCTCACACTGGCGAATGGAGAAATGAACAATATTAGTGTCCTACCTTTTCCATTAGGCCTCCACCCAAACAAGCAGAGGGCTGTTGGGTGATTTCAGTATTGTTGTCTCCAGCCATAATTGTTTCCTTCTCTTAGGATATGCAAAAACTCTTCAGGGTAAAAGGAAAAAGTAAATAAGAGGAAGAGATGCAATTCTTGAGCCTGCCAGATTACAGTATTAAAGAAAAAAGCAAAACAAAACAAAGCAAAGAGAATCTGCGCCACAGCTTGGCAGGCAGCCATATTTACAGTAAGCTATCTGGTGTTTTCCCCAACAGAAGAACAAAGGGCTTCAAGTGGAGCTGCTGTGTGTGCTTCAGAGCCTGCCCAGGAAGGAATGTGGCTCCACACAAGTTTGTGACTGGTCCAGGGCTTCACATGCCACCCGTGTAGCTTCCCCTTTAAATAGCCACTTATTTCGCACAGGCAAATCCAGCTATTCACTTTCTACATTCTTCGGAATTTCAGATCTATCTACTAGCCACTTACTAAACTTTGTAGTCCCAGCTTCCAAGAACAGTCAAACCTGAAAGAGGAGCCTCAAATGGGCGTGGTAAGATTTAAAGAGTGCCCTTCCACTATATTGCCAGAAAATCCGAACAGTAAATAGACTGAATAGCATCAGGAACATTATTTTGCACTCTCAACTTTCATATAGTACGTTCTTAAGTTAAGTCTAGAACTAGAATATATGCTAGAGTTTTATAAAGAACACTAAAATAAAAATAACAATTTTCCCCAAGTTACACCTTTTTTGAGAAATACACTTAAATAAAATGGAAATCAAAATTAGGTATACCAGTTTTCTTTATAAATACTTTATAAATATAAATACTTTATAAATACAGTGTTTCTTTATAAATACTTGAGATTACAAATTGGCTCAGGTGAGACTTTTTTTGGTGTGTGTTAAGTGTGGTTTTGAGACAGGGTTTCCCTGTGTAGTCCTGGCTGTCCTGGAGCTAAGTCTGTAGATCAGGCTGCCCTTGAACTCAGAGATCTGCCTGCCTCTGACTCTCGAGTGCTGGATTTAAAGGCATGGCCCACCACTGATAGTTTCGGGTGAAACTTTTAAATTTACAGTTAGTAATCAGAGCCGGCTGTGGTGGTGCACACATTTAATCCTAGCACTCAGGAGGCAGAGGAAGTTGGATCTCTGTGAGTTCAAGGCCAGCTGGGTCTACAAGAGTTAGTTCCAGGAAGGCACCAACTGTACAGAGAAACCCGGTCTCAACAAACAAACAAACATACAAACAAAAACAATTAGTAATCAGTTTAGTGTTCTCACGGACAATTGGTAGTAGTGGGAAGGAAGAGAATAAAAGGTATAAAATATAATGTAGAGAGCAGTCCATATTATAGTAATAATAATGTAGAGAGCAGTCCATATTATAGTAATAATAATGTAGAGAGCAGTCCATATTATAGTAATAATAATGTAGAGAGAGGTCCATATTATAGTAATAATAATGTAGAGAGCAGTCCATATTATAGTAATAATAATGTAGAGAGCAGTCCATATTATAGTAATAATAATGTAGAGAGCAGTCCATATTATAGTAGTAATAATGTAGAGAGCAGTCCATATTATAGTAGTAATAATGTAGAGAGCGGTCCATATTATAATCATAATGTAGAGCGCAGTCCCTATTATAATAATAAGAAGAAAAAATGAAGATGCCCATTATAATAATAAGAAGAAAAAGAATGAAGATGCCCTGCAGGGTGATTTGCAGTAGAAAAAGAGAACAAATTGTCTGGGGAAGCTCTATGGAGGGTGAATCTAGGGTCTATACCTGCAAGGGGACTTGGGGAAAAGAGGCAGCTGGGGAATTAGGTAATCACGCTCAACTACTGTGAGCTTTGCCTCTAGAGGAGGGACTGCAGATAGAGCTCTCTTTAAAAATAGACCTTGCTTACAGAGACAAGGAGCTGGCTGAGTGACAGGGCGCTGGCAGCTGGCCTCGACGCCAGGGAGAGGACTGAGGCTGAGGCAAGTAAGTGAGGGAAGAGAGACCTTGAAGCCACGTCCCAATGGTCCTGTCATCACCGTAGGGTAGTCAGGCTGAACTAGTCACTCAAGAGAGGGCACGCCACAGGCAGGCGGGGCTGGAGCAAGGGGGATCTACTAACTTTTAGTTCTGCTCCACACATGATCTTTTGTTTCCTTGTAACAGATGGGGTCCAGAAATTCTCTCAAACACAGGCAAAGGGCCTCCCAGTGCTCAGGACACAGCAGGACAGAATGATATGGGCACACTTAGTGTCATTTAAGGGATTACCCAGAAAGGGACAATAGAAATGCAGATATCAGGAGAAAGGAGCAGGGCATCCAAATGGGATGTCCTTAAATGTTTCACTATGGCTCTACAGTAGGGGTTCCCTGGAGGAAGAACACTGAATGTGAAGTTGGGGTATTCACTTTTCCTACAATTTAGTACAGACAATTGGAAGATAAGAGTAAGAAATCATTTATGTCCACCAGACCAGAAAACACTGCAGGGGTTAGCAACACTGTTGCCCAGAATAGAGGGCTCTCTCGTTCTGCTGTCAAGATGGAAGCTGCACAGGAACGCTCAACAGCCACGAGATAATCATAAGAGTGCACACCCAGCTCTGTCCACTCGTTCACAGGACTACACTCTTGAGAAACTGCACCTCTGCACACCGCACACACCAAAGAATCTGCTGTTTCATGCATGATTTAAAATATACAAAGACCACATCCGATGTTCATCTGAAGGAGAAAGGTTGCTGATGTTGATAGAAAATCCCACAATGGTGACAAGGAACTACAAATCACCAACTTCCAACAAGAAAAAAAAAAACTGAGGTTAAAAAAAAAATCTCCAAGCCCAGTAGTGGTGGTGCATGTCTTTAATCCCAGCACCTGGGAGGCAAAGACAGGTGGATCTCTACAGAACAAGTTCTAGGAGACAGGCTCCAAAAGCTACAGAGAAACTGTCTTGAAGAAAAAACAAACATCCCCCAAACAAACAAACAAACAATATCTCAAAAGAAAAAAATGAAAGAAATTGAGCAAAGCAAATAAGCTGCAAGCAATACACAATCTGATATATGACGTTTTGAAGCTGCCATGGCATGAGAGCACAGACTTAGGACTCTAATAGTCCTGAGACTGAGGAGTTTGAGGCCACCCTGGACTATACAGACAATGGTAGAAGGGGATTAAGCATCTAAGGAAAAAGGATTTAGGAGTCAAGTTTATCTCATAAGAAATTATTTGGAAATTGGATAAGGAATTCAAAGATAGGCTCCCTGGAAAGTGAAATTAATCCTTTAGAAGCTACAGACAGTTCATTCCGAGTATACATGTCTTTCTTAAGATCATTTTTATTTAATGATTTACTCTTGAGATGCTGATGAAGTGTTTGGTTGTTTGTTTGCCTCTTTGTTTTTTTATGCTATCAATCCTCAAATCAAGGTGGCCAGGATGAGAGGGGAGGAGCCAAACCAACAAACTGAAGGGGCCAGCTTTCCTTCCCCCACATCTCCCCATTTTCCTGTCCTCCACACCCATCTCTGATCCTGAGGTCACAGAGGCTAACCAACTACGGCCTTGGGAGATTTGCTAAGCTGAATGTTCAAAGGGCCTGAAAAACCATTCTGCTAGTAGTCTGGCTTCCATTCAGAAATAAGAGTTGGCAAGAGATAACAAATTTATTTTGAAAGAAGAGGAAAAAAGTTATATTTCCAGTATTCTGTATCATGTGCTAAAGAAGCAACTCCCATTTCCTAAGGATGCTGGGGATAAGGGAAGGAGCAGGCCGAGAGGAAGGCAGGAGTAGAAGCAGGAAAGGCTTCACAGCGCAGGTAGAAAATGCCTTTTCAAACGGAGGACCACGGAGGAGGCAAACCTGGGCTGGCCTTGAACCTCCTAGAAGATGTTTCTTTCAGCATGTAGATATCATGATAACAAAGTGCCTATTTTTACCTAATATGAAAAAATGGCTTAAACACTCTAATGTTATTGAACCAGGCATAAAAGAAAGTTAGGTATCTTCTTAAAATACAATAATCTGGTTCATGAATAGCAGTAGCAGTATGGATATGTAGATAAATATAGTGCTATAAACTTGATATATTTATGCTATCATGGTGTTAAGTACATAACTCTTTGCCATACTTTACTAAAATTGTGTGATAAAAAAACATGAGGCTAGCAATAACATTTTGAGAAAGTAGTTTAATGTCTTACAGTGTTGTAATGAGTGTTGGTGACTGAGCCCAGCCAATGACTCAATGCCACGGATGTCTCTAAAATATACACTTATTCTAAATAATGAGTACATTTCAAACTTACTAAAATTTCTAAGATGTTTTCAAACTAACTTTTTTAACCTTTTCTAGATCAAATTAATACAGCAGTGGGTTATATTCAGAAACGTTTCCTCGTTAGTTTAAGCACAGCGGAGCAGTGACTCAGCTAGGACATCGCCTGCCTTCCTTGACGGCCTGAACCCGATACCCATAACCCATACAAAATAAGGTAGGCACAGTGGCACACACTTTAAACCAGTGCTGGGATAAGATGGTTTGGGCTCACAAGCCTACCAGCCTAGCCTACCTGGTGAGCTCTAGGCCATTGAGAAACTGTTTCAAAAACCAAGGTAGACATATTTTGAACAACTAAGGTTTATCTCTAGCTTCAACAGGGACAAGCATACATATACATAAAGACTCTCTCACATACGATCTAATGTCCCACATGAAACATGTTACGAAACTCATGACACAGAGGATCTCTTTACAGGAAAATATGTTTTAAATGGTAAAAAAAAAAGCAATCAAAACAATCCTATAAATAAGGAATCGAATGTTCACAGTTAGGGTTAGGGTCATTTAAGGTAACAGTTTATCACTTTACCCATGACCACCAGAGCTCACATTAGTGGTAACTGAACAGTACCAAGGTCTTGCACTGAGACCACCAAACATATTTATGGAGTCTCAATAACCTCCCCTACACCCTTTAAACTCTGATTTTTGGACATATATTCATGCAAGTCTCTCTATTTTAAAGTTTTTCTTTAGGCTTTTCCCTGACCACTGCCACCTACCTAGATCTTACACACATTTCATAAAAATCTGAAGTTATTATTCCCTCACTGAACAACTAACATACACATGATATGGGCAAGCAAATTCACAGGGCAGAGAAAGCAGAAGATATGAAGAGCCACACGTAAGCCCAGGCTTCTAGTCTGGATGGCTACCTCCTTCCATGTAAACCTTTATGAAGATGAGTCAAGTCAAAGAGAACAACCCACACATTATGAAGCACAGAAGTAGCTGCAGTCCATTGTAGGATCCCTAAGTGAGTTAGTTATTATTTATTCATTTATGCATCATTCAACTTCATCCTGCCTCCTCCAAGTGCCAGCCCCTGAGCTTGGCACTAAGGATAAAAACTAAGACAACATCCCAGCACGCAATAAACACTGAACGCTAATCACACTGTCGGACAGATGCTCTGTCTCTGCATCGCCACTTTTAATCTTCACACCAGTCCATCCCACACCCAATACATAGAGAAAACAGACCACGAAGTTAAGTGGCTTTTCTAAGCTCACAAAAGCTATCAGCAAGCAAACCTACATCAGCATCAATCTGTCTGACTCCAAAGCCTCTAAGTGGATTACCTGCCAGGTACAAACACACTCCATATGTGCACTAGCTATGTATCCATATCACATGACAGTAATGTTTAACATTTGCATGATGCTCCCTGACAAACGGGCAAATCTGGGTGTTATAATTGATAATATCTCCTTTTTAGATGCTAGATATTAATAATGCTAATCAATCCGGTACTGGGTTTTACAGTATCAATCATTTGTAGGTTTTTAACTTTCTGCCGTTGATTTGTGGATCCACGCTGTAGGACAGAGAAGTCAGTAAGCAATTTTAAAGAAGGAAATAAGACATTGAAATGAAGTGGGTTATGTGTTAAACAATGAGATGGCACTGCAACTTCTCTCCAAAACGGAAGAGAAACATCTGCCTCACCAGTACCTTCAGAAATGTGCATGGTAGGGCTGGAGAAATGGCTCAGTGGTTATAAACGCTGGCAGTTTTCCCGGAGGAACTGGGGTTGATTCCCAGCATCCATGTGGTGGTTCAAATCATCCACAACTCCTGTCCTAGGGGAATCCAACAACCTATTTGGGACAGATATGAACTAGGCATCCGCAGACATACATGCAGAAAAAATACTCATATAAATAAAATAAATAAATACAAATAATAAAAAAGAAATATATGTGACTACGGTCTCAATTTCATCTGAGAAAATATTTTCAAAGGCAGTGTACATCCCAACATGAGAAGGCTAGGGTAAGAGCATTGCCAGTTCGAGGTCAGCCTGGGAAGTGGGTGAGTAATGGCTTGGGCTAAAATGTGAGTTCAAGGCTAGCCTGGGATACATAGTCAAACACAAGAACTTGAGATACAGCTCAGTGGTAGAGTACATGTCTAGCACATGGAAGACCCTGGACAAAGAATGTCTGTGTGTGTATATATACACATATATACTGCTCTAGATACTGCAAAGGAGACTAGAGAGTGACAAAGACAGCACATATATATACATATATATGTATGATGTATGCTACATATATGATATATATGGCATAAAGAAGACAATCTACAAATTAAATAATTAGCAAAATTTGAAAATAAATGTAACAAATGATTAAGGTTCTCACAACCTCCCTGTCAGATATTAAAATATGTGCACACTGCATGCTTCATTCCTCCATAACAAAATGTGAATGTCATAAGAATTAAAACAATTTGGGGGGGTTTTCTAGTCTTTTCCTATCTGAGCAAAGATGGCAAGGCATTAGGGACTGAGGGGAAGGTTATCTACTGCACTGAGAGATGTTTTGCCTTCAGATAAAGCAAGACAACTTGGCTAGAGTTTATTTTTCTGTACCTCAGCCTGTAGCCCTGCAGAAGCTCACTAGATTGTTAGGAATGATGGTGTGTCTTTGCCTTTGGTTAGTGTCACAGGTCTTCTGACATCAAACACGACACCTCTGCTTCAATTCTATGAAGTCATTAATGTTAAACAATATTAATGGACTAGGGATTTACCGTGCCAAATGTAAACCAGCATTACCCAAGGGCCAGGCCACCCGAGAGTACAACGTAGACACTGTAGATCAAGTTTGACTTCAGAAGGTCTATAAATAAGCACCCTTTAACATTAAATGACAGCAACTAAAAACTACATGCTTAGTAAAATAATTGAGTAAGTCTGATGGTTTGTAAGAACCAAGATTCATGGGCAACATCTCAGAAGGAAAAACAATGCATTTTATGTCACTACATTTGAAATCTATTTTTCCATATATTTAAAATATAATTTAAACCATTTATGATAACTAACTCATACTTTATATTACCAAAGTTCTTAAAATGTACAAATGGTACTTTCAATTCAATAATAAGAAATAAAATTTTTCATGTCAACATAGAATACAAGATAGAAACTTTATTTCTTACTCTTTGCTTCATATACAAGATAAATCTTCATATTTATTTCAAAGCGTGATGGATTTTCTTTATGAGGAAGAAAATATAGTATCTGTATTGCTATGTTGGTCTTTCTGTTGGCAGAATTTTGCTGAGAGAAGTAAAAACATACCATATGGTATAATCAACAGAATAAGGCTCCTTTCTCTCAATCCACGTACATGAAACCCACTAATGTTATGTATATCAACACCACCTGGTCCTGAACTTAATGCTCGTGTCAAGATTCAGTACACATTCTAAGCAAACAAGAAACTGTATTTGCTAAATTTAATTCCCCAATTGAACACAACAGGTTTTTCTGGTTCTGTGTGATGAAAACTACAGGTGTTTTTCCCATGCTTCTGTCGTTGTGTAACTGAAATGTCCTATTTTCTCTCCTTCCTAAGATGAATCAAAAAAGCAAAGATGGAAATTATGTGACTAGAATACCTCACTGTATTCTGCCGTGTTTCCCTTTACAATAAGCATATCAGTAAGAAGGCAGAGGGGGAAACACTGCTCTAGATACTGCCCAGGAGCCTAGAGAGTGACAGAGGCAGCTTAAACCACAGGTGTAAAATCTGCACCATACTACCTGTGGAAGAACGTCACAGGAGGCCATTTTCCTGCAAGTACCAAGGGCCATGTTCTCCCATGTCCCTTCTACCCCAATGACGCATCTTCCCTCTAGAGATCACAAACCACTAGGAATTCTCAGTCACCCATGTGCAAGCATGACACAGGCTCTGAAATTAACATTCCAACCACAGGAACCTCCTGGAAGACAGAAACAGGAGGTCACCAAAGACAGGATCTAAAAGAAACTACCACCGAGTCAAAGAGCAACATCCTAGGAGCATGGACCAGCTCCACTGCCATTCCATAAGAGGAAGAAGTCTGATGCATCAGATAAACCAAACTGCTTAGTGATCTCATTCTTACCAGAAAATTATCTGCTGGAAAAAACCTTCAAGGTCAACATTAGCAAAAATTAAAAAATAATGCAAAGCATTCATCCTTAAGGCAGAGTGAGACTGTTTCAGTTTGAAGCAATGTGCTGTATATTTTATTAGCCATAACTTGTTTAATTATTCACTACACCTCTTCTGATATTCCATACAGAAACCTCACAGTGCTCTGATTTCTATCTGAATTCTCTTTTAAAATTTCCTTTCTTATTCGAGGACCTTAGGAGCCTAAAGCTCTCTAGCCAGCACTTTCCACTGAATGTTAACATATATTACAGTCACACTCAGAAGGAAAAACAGTCAAACAGGGAGGGAGGAAAGAAAGAAACCCAGACACATCTAACCTCTGATCAGCCCCCTTCCCGTGCCACCTGCATTCCGATACCCTCTGCTGCCTGGGACGCCATGCAGCCCCACAGGCTGCAGAAGGCGTGCTAGGACACTATTCCAAACCCGTGCGTCACTCCCGTCATCTGAGAGGTTCTGTTGCTAACTGCTTAGCTTGCTTGGCTTGCTTTCTAATGCATCTTGCTCCCAAAGAATGCAGGTTTTTTGTTTTAAACCACAGGTTTAATCATCTGCTGATTTCCAATGGATGGGTATGCCAAAAAGGTGTGCCCTGATGGAAGGGAAGGATGGAGACTCTGAGGCAGTTCCTCACTGGAATGCCCATGTTCACACAGGCTTGCTACTAATGTCCACAAGTCTAATTATGCACCAAGTGCCTGCATGCCTAGCACTGAGGATGGTAGAAATTGTAACAACATCACCAGTGAACCCTGGGAAATATTAGCTCCTCTCATTCATATGAACCACAAGCTTCTTTCTCTATCCACAGCTCTGAATATTAAGGTACCAAGCATAATCTAATTAGCACCAAAATTAATGAGGTCCCGTCCCTGGGTGGCTATGAGCCAAGCCATGGCTTTTGTCACAGAGGAGATATTCCCAATAAATTTTATGCCTTAGCTTTTCATGTAATGAAGCCAGTGACAGTGATGTTTCATGAAAGACTCTGTGGTGGTTAGAAAGAAAACGGTCCCCATAGGGAGGGACACTATTAGGAAGTGTGGCTTGTTGGAGTAGGAATGGTCTTGTTTGAAGAAGTCTGTCACTGTGAGGGTGGACTTTGATATCTCCTATGCTCAATCTATGCTCACTATGGTACAGAGATCACTTCCTGTTGCCTATGGATCAAGATGTAGAATTCTCAGTTCCTTCTCCAACACCATGTCTATCTGTAATGCCACCATGTCACACCATGATGATAGTGGACTAAACCCCTGAACTGTAAGAAAGTCCCAATTAAATATTTTCCTTTAAACAGTCGTAGTCATAGTGTCTCCTCACAGCAATAGGAACACTAACCAAGGCAGACTCCAAACACTATGCTTGACTGGCTTCTTATGTAGGGTTGTCTTATCAGGCCAGAATGGCACTCATGCTAACAGACTATAAAGTAGCCAAGTGTTTCACTTGGAGAGATCACAGTCTGTCAGCTCCATATTTAGAGAGGGAAAGCCCCTTACACAACAAGAATGAGCTATTTGGGGATCTGGGGAAATGGGCTAGTAGATAATCTGCTTGCTACATACATGAGGACCTGAATTCACATCTCCAGTACCCATGTAAAATCTGGGTACAGTGACAAATGTCTCTAAACCCAGTTCTGAGATGAAGACACAGATCCTGGAGTTTGCTGGCCAGGAAGTTTAGGCAAAAGAGGTCCAGGTTCAGTGGAAGACCCTATCTGAAAAGGTAAGTTAAAAACCTCAACTAAAGAAGACATCCAATCAGCATTGACTTCTGGCCTCCATAAGCATGTGGACAGACAGACAGACACAGACACAGACATGCACACACACACACACACACATGCACGCACACACACAGACACAGACACACACACACAGACACAGACACACACACACAGAGACACGCACACACACACACACACGCACACACACAGACA
>PVIU01018012.1:0-10527 GCA_004026605.1 Ondatra zibethicus
TTCTGTTTGTCATTTGCACATATAAATTTGTGTTATTTTGTGTGTTGATATTTTTAAAGATTTATTATTATTTTTAATTGAGTGCTTTTATGTGTGCACGCAGCAGTGTGGTGTGTTTAAGTGTGCTATCCCTGAGTCTTTGTGTGTGGTGTGTTTGTGTGTGCTAACCCTGAGTCTTTGTGTGTGGTGTGTTTAAGTGTACTAACCCTGAGTCTTTGTGTGTGGTGTGTTTGTGTGTGCTAACCCTGAGTCTTTGTGTGTGGTGTGTTTAAGTGTGCTATCCCTGAGTCTTTGTGTGTGGTGTGTTTGTGTGTGCTAACCCTGAGTCTTTGTGTGTGGTGTGTTTGTGTGTGCTATCCCTGAGTCTTGGTGATGTATAAAGATGAAGACTGGATGTAATGGCGCACGCCTTTAACCCTAGAACTCAGGAGGCAGAGGCAGATGGATTTCTGTGAGTTTGAGGCCAGCCTGGTCTATGTAGAGTTCCAGGTCAGTGAGCTACATAGTGAGTCTATCTTAAAACAAACAAACAAATTAAAATATGGAGGTTGGCATTTGTGCATGTGCGTGTGGGGTTGCGGGCTGACCCTGTGTGTTTCTTCTGTTGTTCTCCATCTAATATTTGTTTTAGCATTGTGTGTGTGTGCACATGTGCTCCATGCTTATTCATGCTATGGCACATGTGTGGAGGTCAGAGGACAACTTGTAGGATTTAGTTCTCCTCCCACCACGTGGGTCTCAGGGATCAAACGCAGGCATCAGGCTTGGTGGCAGGACCTTTACCTACTGAGCCCTTTCAATGACTCCTTACCTTATTTTTGAGACTATGTCTTTCATTGAATCTGGAACTTTTTTTGTTTGTTTGTTTTTGTTTTTCAAGACAGGGTTTCTCTATAGCTTTGCAGCCTGTCCTGGAACTAGCTCTTGTAGCCCAGGTTGGCCTCGAACTCACAGAGATCCGCCTGCCTCTGCCTCCCGAGTGCTGGGATTAAAGGAGTGTGCACCACCGCCCCACGAATCTGGAGCTTCTTTATTTGGCCACCGGTCACCAACAAGCTCCAGGGGTCCTCCTGTCTCTGCCCTGGGGTTACAGGCAAACTCTGTTGTGTCTGGCCTCTTGAGAACAGGCTCTAGGGATCCCTGACTCAGTTCCGCTCACTTGTTCAGGAGGTGCTTGACCAAATAGGCCATCTCACCAGCTGTCTGTACTACAGTTTGACTCTTTGTTTCACAGGGGCTGCCGGGCCCTCCTGGGGAAAAGGGCGAGGTTGGAGATGTGGGATCCATGGTATGGACTTCCTGGGGGATATGGAAGATGGGGGAGGGGTGGGCGTGAGCACTGGTCCGTCTGGGATCTCACAGTACGGTACACTCTCATCTTAAGGGTTACACACATCTTACAGGCTGTTTGTGGCTACTGTAACCTTTCTGGTGGAATCATGGGGTTCATTGTACACTGTTTGGTTCTTTGACAGGGTCCCCATGGAGCTCCAGGCCCTCGGGGTCCGCCTGGGCCCAGTGGATCAGAGGTGAGAATTCTGGGATGGGCAGAATGTCTCTATGGGTCTGCCACACATCTAGGGATTCACACTCCCCTTGTATCTCTAGGGCCCCCCAGGGCTGCCTGGAGGAGTAGGGCAGCCTGGTGCTGTGGGTGAGAAGGTAAGAGAAGAGCTGGAGTCTGCCCAGGATGGCGGGGACAAGGCCTGTCCCTATTGCCTACAGCTGCATGGGACCTCCTCCCTGCCTGTCAGTGAGAAGATCGCTTCCTGTTTTCTTTGCCTTTCACAGGGTGAACCAGGGGATACTGGAGACGCAGGACCCCCAGGAGTTCCTGGCATCCCTGTGAGTCTCTATAGGACATTGCCTTGTACATAGGGAACTGCTGACCTTGAGCATGTCAGGCTACCATGACCTCCAGGTGATTCTTAGAGTACCCCGGCCCCAGATATCCGTGGTTATCTTGATGAAAGATGCCCCCCCACTCCCAGAAGATCTCAGGGAGTCTATGTACAGTCCCATAACTTGCCCACTGCACAAAGGTGCAGGCCTGAGGAGACAGCTAGGGGCTTAAATCCAAGTGACAAGCCTTGAATTTGGGGAAAAGTTGCCCAAAGGGGGACCATTATCTAATACACCCAGGGGCAGCACAGGGACTAGGATAGACCAATGGGTGACTAGGTCATTGTCCCTGACTCAGATAGTTCTAGTTCTCTGGCATCAGATTCCCCTGCAGCTGGAGTTATAGGTGGTTGTGAGCTCCCGGATGTGGGTGCTAGGAGCTAATTTTGGGTCCTCTGCAACAGTAGTATGTGCTCCTAATCATTGGGACACCTTCCGGCACTGCTAATTTTTAAAAATATCTATATTATATTAATTACTGTGTGTGAGAGTGTAGCACATATGTGGAGATCAATTCTCTTCTACCATGGGTTCTGGGGATTGAACCCAGGTCATTGGGCTTCCAAGGCAAGTGTCCTTATCCAAGATGCCCTCATCATTGTTCCCTGAAGAGACCATGCCACTCTGACCTTTCACTTCTGACTTTTGCTTCTACAAAGGGGCCCAAAGGCGAAATAGGTGAAAAGGGGGATTCAGGTCCATCAGGGGCTGCTGGACCTCCAGGCAAGAAGGGACCCCCTGGAGAGGACGGCGCTAAGGGGAGCATGGTAAGTCCTGGAGGAGACAGAACAGAGGCTGTGAGGCCTTACTATGTTAAAGCCTTACCCAAAGATAGGCCAGTGTCTCTTCTCCTACTTGTTTTTAATTTTTCTTTTTCAAAACATTTTATGTTTATGGGAGTTTTGCCTACACATATGTCTGTGCACCATGTGTGCACAGGTCAGAAGAGGTTGTCGATGGGTGTGAGCCAACCTGTGGGTGCTGGGAATGGAACCTTGTTCCTCTGGAGAGCAACTGATGCTCTCAAACACTGAGCCATCTCGGCAGCCCCTCCTCTTCCTATTTTCTAATTCTCTGAGCCACCCAGATAAAGGCTGAATGAATAGATAAAACAATGAATGAACAAAATATGGAAATATAATGGAGAAGCAGAACCCTTCTACTGGCTCCGCGCTTCATCTCTTATGCATGCAGCAAACACTTTACTGCCTTCATTCTGTGGTTTGTTTGTAACATGTTCCCTGCTGCTGCTCTGGGGACATTACCTAGGGGGTGAAGGAATGACTCCTTGCTCATTCTGAGATGTGATCAGTAAGCATTTTCTACTCTAGGGTCCCACAGGACTCCCTGGAGATCTAGGACCCCCAGGAGATCCTGGAGTTCCGGTGGGTGAAAGTTCTCCCCGCAGCCCAATATGTTCCCTAAATGTGTTTCCATCTACCCCATCCCCCATAAACCTGGACAAACTTAGAGGCACGAATGACCAATTGCCTCTCCAGTCCCACCTCGACTACATCTACCCCAAGACTCTCCCACTGTCTCCCCTCTCTAGGGAATAGATGGCCCCCCAGGGGAGAAAGGAGATGCTGGTGATGTTGGGGGACCGGTGAGTGGGGATTTGGGATGGTGTAGATCTGGTGATGGGAGAGTGGGGTACCTAGGGCATCTGTGGACCCCATGATTGTGAATGGTTAGGGCAGGGAGGTGGGTGGTACTGGACGGTGTCTGTGGGACTGCTGTCAGCTGTGAGTTGATGTTGTGGTTTCTCTTGACTGAACAGGGGCCACCTGGAGCTTCAGGGGAGCCTGGAGCCCGTGGGCTCCCTGGCAAGAGGGTAAGCAATGATCTACTGCCCAGGGGTCTCACACCAACCTCATGTTAGGCAGTACGAGAACGCCCCTCTCCACACATACCCCACTCTTATATTAATTTACTTATTTGCTATTTTGTGTGTGTGTGAATGTGCCACAAAGTTAGATGTGGAGTCAGAGGACAGTTTATGGGAGTCCATTCTGTCCTTCTACCATGTGAGTCTCAGGCAATGTCTTTACCTGCCTTGCCAACTAGCCAGCCCACACACCCACTCTTAATATAAACCTAGGGTTCCACACCGACCCTCACCCTTTCCTTCCTCAGGGTTCCCCAGGCCGCATGGGTCCAGAAGGCAGAGAGGGAGAGAAAGGAGCCAAAGTGAGTACCCCCTTGGGAAGGGTCCTCGCGCTGCCTGACCAGAAGCACTCCTCTGTGTGGCTCCAGCTGGCAGCAGGCAGTCCCTGAGACCGCCTTCCCCACCCTGTCCGTTTCAGGGAGATGCCGGTCCTGATGGGCCCCCAGGCAAGATAGGCCCCGCTGGGGCTCGAGGGCCCCCTGGACGGCTTGGGCCTGATGGTCTTCCAGGGATCCCTGGTCCTGTGGTAAGCAGTGTAAAAATGGGGAGGCTTAGGGCTTCATCCCAGTTGAGGAGCCAACCCTGGGGGATTATGAAATGTTCACATTGGACACCCCGTTCTGTCTCCTCCTCAGGGTGAACCAGGCCTCCTGGGACCTCCTGGGCTGATAGGCCCTCCAGGGCCCCTGGTAAGAGACTTCTCTATTCTTGTTCCTTGTGACCACAGCTCTGAAAGCCACACTAGTCATCTAGAGACACTGAGTAGTCAGTAGCGCTGATGGTACAGGCAATCTCTTCACTGCATCCCTCTGTCCATACTGCCTACCATTCTAACTGACTGCATACACCAAGCCTTCACACTGCTGCCCTGTACTCACCCCTTACCCAACCCCCGCTTGGTGCCCTCCACTGACCCCCCCTTGGTGCCCTCCACTGACCCCCCCTTGGTGCCCTCCACTGACCCCCCCTTGGTGCCCTCCACTGACCCCCCCTTGGTGCTCTCCACTGACTCCCCCTTTGGTGCCCTCCACTGACCACTCCTGCTGATCTTGACCCCAGCCATCCTCCCTGCACCCCCATTTTTCTCACCGCCCCTCCCGTCTTCTTCTGACTGTCCCATGGTCGCAGCCCCGATCACTTGTATTTGAAAACCGGGTTGCTCCCTGGTGTACCTTCCCATCCCAAGTTTTCAAGGAATCTCAAGCTGAACCTCATCTTTTCCCAGGGCCCCCCTGGCCTCCCAGGGCTGAAGGGAGATGCTGGCCTCAAGGGGGAAAAGGTAAGCCTGGCTCCCTCTGTTGTTCCCCACATCTCCCTCACCTTTACCTGCTCTGGCCAGAGGGCTGGGAGAACTGGGCATTTACTGCTCCCCAAACTCATCCCTTCCAAGGCTCCAGGAGAAAAAATTTCCCAATATGTCTGCATGGTGTACCTTTCTCTTTCAGGGTCACATTGGGCTAATAGGCCTCATTGGTCCTCCAGGGGAGGCTGGTGAGAAAGGCGATCAGGGGTTGCCAGGAGTGCAGGGCCCTGCAGGCCCCCAGGGAGACACCGTGAGTGTGTGCCCTGTCCTGGGCAGAGACAGAATGTTCAAAGGGAGTGGTTTGAAGGGTGGGGACATGGAATGGGGGGCTGTGTTTGGGGGGTTGGGAGCCTCTAACTGGGACTGTCATGTAGGAAGCTATTTCTGGGTACTGGAGGACCAACCTTTTAGAAGAGTTGGGAGTCTGTGTATGACTTCAGGCATTCTTTTGAGTGGATAGAAAGATATCTAGGTAATAGGGCTGAACCTCATTAAGGCTGACCCCAGTATCCCTTTTCCAGGGTCTTCCTGGTCCAGCTGGCTCATTAGGTCATCCTGGTTCCCCTGGTGTGGTGGTGAGTGTGGGGTATTGGTGGGATGCAGGGATCACCGTGATGGACGGGGTTGGGACCTCAGCATTCCCTACCTCTTCCCACAGGGCCCTCCGGGACAGAAGGGCTCCAAGGGGTCCCCGGTGAGTGACACTGCTCCTCGGGGTCTCCACATCCCAGCCCCTTTCCTCTGTTCAGTGGTTCACTCATCCTGTGTTCAGCCCCTACTGTTGCATTCTGGGAGTCTGAGGTGCTGTAAAAGGAAGGAGTTCTGCTGACTTGCGGCTTGCAGGAGATGCTGTGTGTTGATTTCAGAGACAAGGGGAGGGAACACACAGCTTAGGTTGAGTGCAGGACACTGGGAACCTCTCCTGGGCCTTGTGTGTATGCATGTATGCAAATGTATGGTCACATGTATACATATGTGTACTCTGCCCTAGACGGGGAAAAAACGTTCAAGGGGCCTGATTTAAAGGTGAAATGTGTGGTGATGCCTTTAATCCCAGCACTCGGGAGGCAGAGGCAGGCGGATCTCTGTGAGCTCGAGACCAGCCTGGGCTACAGAGCTGGTTCCAGGACAGGCTCCATAGCTACTGAGAAACCCTGTCTCAGAAAAAAAGGGGGGGATGTGGGTCAGGATTGAGGGGGGCTGTGTTGGAGAAAGTGGGGGGGACTGTAACGGGGAGTTTAATGTGGGAGGCTATGTCTAACAGGCTTGGGGGGTCTTCTAGAGGAATGTATATGCATGTCTACATGTATACATGGGTGTATGCACAGTTGTGTGGGTGTGTATGCATACACTGGTGTGCAAATGAACCCATGTGTTCAGATGTATATGTGTGCACGTGTTTCTCTGTGTATGTGTGCATGTATATATGTGTGTGCATGTTGCCCATGAAAGTACTCATGTTAACAGAACCAGGTCTCCATAGACAGGATTCATTCTAAAGTGGTCTCTCCCACAGGGATCTCTTGGTCCTCGTGGAGACACTGGACCAGCGGGTCCTCCAGGCCCCCCGGTGAGTTCCCAGAATCTGGAAGAGAAATTGGGCTTGGAGTGTTCCAATGGGTCCCCTGGATCCCAGCCCAGCGTTCCTTGAAAGTCTTGGGAGGAGTGCAGCACACTGTGGGCGGTGTGCACACCTGTGGGTCCAGCACGGGGCAGGGGGTGGAGACAGTAGGATCAGGAGTTCACTGTTGTCTTCAGCTATAGTAAGTTTGAGGCCAGCCTGGGGTACATGAGACCCTGTCTCAAAACAAACATATACCCAGAAGAGACCTTCAAAGACAGTCTGGGCTTGGGGGTTGAGGCAGTCCTGGTGGGGCCATTTGTGGGGTTCTGACCTGGGCTTTTCTCCCTCGGGTCTGCTCCATCCCACCTCTCCCTCCCTGCACCTCCATTTTTTTTTTACCCATCTCTGTCTCAACATCTCTTTCACTTCTTTCATTCTCTGCTGCTCCTCCCCCCGTCCTCCCCTATCTTCCCCTCATCCTCCCCTCTTCTTCCCCCCCTTTCCTCTTCTGACTCTCTCTGCCTCCCATGTCTATCTTCTTCTTTGCCCATCTATCTGATTCTTACTCTCCTCCATTCCCACTCCCTTGTGAGCCCAGGGTCCCCCTGCTGAGCTACATGGCCTGCGAAGGCGCCGCTCAGTGTCGGATACCCCGGAAGGTGGCCTGGAGGAGGTGGTGGCCTCTCTCAATTCACTGAGTTTGGAGCTGGAGCAGCTGCAGCGACCTCCTGGCACCGCTGAGCACCCAGGCCTCATATGCCATGAGCTTCACCGCAACCACCCACACCTGCCAGATGGTGAGGTCTGGGTCCCCTACCCCCGGGAAGGGCAAGCATTTCAGCATTCATATCCACTGACACATGGGTCTGGCTTTGCGGCAGGAGACTACTGGATTGACCCCAATCAGGGCTGCTCACAGGATGCCTTTAAGGTTTTCTGCAACTTCACTGCGGGAGGTGAGACCTGTCTCCATCCAGACAAGAAGTTTGAGACGGTGAGTGACGGAAACTATCCTGTCTCTCTCTCACCTCCTCCACCTTTGGCCACTTGTGGGACCTTATCCTTGCCTTCAGATGTCGCATGGCCCCCTGACTGTGTCAAATAATATCTGTAGTAGAGGACCTAAATCCAAACCTCAAGGCAAGGGTGCTGTTCAGCATTAAAGTACTTGGCCAGCATTCATGAGCTTACGGGTTCCAGCCCCAGTGCTTACCAAGCATGCACAGGGGTGGGGTGGGGTGGGTCGGTTCATCCCCGAAGCTTAAAGAGCATGTGCGGCCCAGGCTCCACTTTCCAGCAGTACCAAGTACCAAGCCTTCTGTCCCCTCTACTTGAGCATGGGCAGGGCCCTGGGTCTGCCCACAGAGAATGTGTTGGTAGTGAGGGAGCTGTGGACCCATCCTCCAGCCCCCTTGCTGTGTCCTTATTGTGGGCCCCGCCTGTGGCATCTATGATGCACGATGTCCAGTATGAGGAAGCAGAGGAGACTTGGGTTGGTGCCCAATGACCATTCCATCCCCCCTCAGGTGAAACTGGCCTCCTGGTCCAGAGAGAAGCCTGGAGACTGGTACAGCACCTTCCGCCGAGGGAAGAAGGTGGGTTGCCAAAGGCTGACTTGAAGGATGACGTGAGAATTTGGGGGAACTGGTGTGGGAATTTGAGGTGGTGAGATAAAGAGGCTAGACGGATAAGGACAAAGCCCTGGACTCCATTGCTAGTACCACGCAAACCAGAACTTCAGGAGTTCAAGGTCATCCTCCACTAGTCAGGAATTCAAGACCAGTCTGGGCTACTTGAGACTTGGTAGAAGTGCAGTGCCGCGAGTGGACTGGTCTGGGAGGTGCGTCCTGCAGCAAGAGTGTGCGCTGAAGGAGCCCCTCACCCTTCTTTGCCCCACCGCAGTTCTCCTACGTGGATGCTGATGGCTCCCCGGTGAATGTGGTTCAGTTGACCTTCCTGAAGTTGCTGAGTGCTGCGGCCCACCAGAGGTTCACTTACTCCTGCCAGAACTCAGTGGCCTGGCTGGACGAAGCTGCTGGTGACTACGGGCGCTCCATCCGCTTCCAAGGGACCAATTGGGAAGAATTGACCTTCAACCAGACACAAGCAGCGACGGTCAAGGTCTCCCATGACGGCTGCCGGGTAAGGCCATGGAGCGGGGATGGAGGGTTGGAAGGGGGGAGGGGTCACTGTCACTCTGGGGGGGGGGCTGGGGGCGCTGGGGTGGAATGGGGAAATCACTCACTCTGGCTCTAACTTACCCTCCATGCCCTTTCGTGGCCAGCTCCGGAAGGGACAGGCGAAGACCCTCTTTGAATTCAGCTCTTCTCGCGCGGGTTTTCTGCCTCTGTGGGATGTGGCTGCCATTGACTTTGGCCAGACGAACCAGAAGTTTGGGTTTGAACTTGGCCCCATCTGCTTTAGGAGCTGAGCTTTTGAGGTGGGAAGGAAGCTGAAGGGAGCCCACGTGGGGCTACTTGGTGCTGAGGCTTTGAGGCCGATCATTCTATTTATCACCAGGGACTCTGGATCCAGGGTCGTGCGTCTCTGTCTGGTCCCTCTCCCTTTTGTGGGGAGGGGTGAGGGTGGCGAGCCCAGTTCCCTCCTATTCATCCAGGTGGCATAACCAACTGTATGCTGGCTCTTCCCCCCTCCATCCACCCACCCACTGCCTCCCCAGACTTCAGTGCAGTGAGCTTTAACTCAGAGCTGATGAAAGCCCCCGCCCACCTCTCCACCCCGCCTCTCATCAGTGCCCGCCATACCTCTTGGTGCTATCCCTTCCCATAGTGAAGCACTGGCTACCTCCCGATCCCTGGCTGGGACCCTTCCCGTTCATTCCCATTCTTTCTGGAGTAGGAGGTAAAGCAAGATCAGAGTGGGACTTCCGTCCCCTGAGATGTGCCTGCCTTCTGCTCCCTTGACGAAGCTCTGCACACACTCCTCTCCCCACTCTGCCCCACTCCTATGGCCCCAAGCATTCTGGGGACCAAGATGTTGGGCACAAATCAGGATCCTGTATGGTGCTGGCCTGTTCATAACTGGGAACTGTATGAAAAGGGGAATGAATGGTTTGTGGTCTATTTAATCTGCTTCCTTGTGAAGGAAGTCTGGAATATAATGAGGATGCACCCCTCCTCCCCAGGTCACAGGGCAAATCGGCATCTCAAGAATAAACCAAGAAACTGTGCTCTTTTTTTTTCTTTTTTTTTTTTGCTTTAAAAAGTTTCACTTGTTGGGGGTGGTGGTAGCATGGGACAACATGTGTGTGGAGACCAAAGCATGTGTGCGTGTGTGTGTGTGTGTGTGTGTGTGTGACAGAGCACGTGTGTGTGTGGAGGACAGAGCACGTGTGTGTGTGGAGAACAGAGGACAACATGCATGAGTTCTCTCCTTTCCACCAAATGGGTTCCAGAGATTGAATTTGGGTCTTCAGACTTGGTGCCAACACCATACCTGCTAAGCCATCTCTGGCTTAACTAACTTCCTCTCTCCCTTCTTCCTTCCTTCCTTCCTTCTTCTCTCTTTTTCTCTCTCCCATTCCCCTCCCTTCTTGTCTCTCCCTTCCTTGTTCCTCTCTCCCTCCGCCCCCTCAGTTTTTAAGACAAAGTCTCTTATTGGCCTAACATTTGCCAAGCAGCTTAACCTGGCTGGCCTGTGTCTGCTCTTGTCACTAGTATTACAAACACACGTCACCACACTTGGCTTTATTTTAACCTTGGTTCTGGTTATGAGCTGAGGTCTGCATACTTGTGAAACAAGCACTTTACCAAGCAATCTCCCCAGTCCTTGGCCACCTGTCTAATTATTTAGGAAGGTCTTTTGAATGTCATGCATCATAGAGGCCATGGGCCTGTTAACCATGGACCT
>PVIU01018012.1:10627-40183 GCA_004026605.1 Ondatra zibethicus
GGGGAGCACATGATGGGAACACACGGTGGCGTACAGCTGTTCACCTCACAGGAATCAGAGAGCATGAGGGGAAGGAAGATGACAGATTTTTGGGACCCTTTGAAGGGTTTCCCCAAAGACCCAATTCCTTCACTAGCCCCACCTGGACTGTTTCTGATATCACTGTCAGCGTATGAGGCTTTGGGAGATCTTTCTTTGTGTGAGTGTGGGGGGTGTTGTGAGACAGGCTTTCTCTGTATAACAGTCCTGGCTGTCCTGGAACTCAATCTGTAGATCACACTGGCCTCGTACTCACAGAGATCCACCTTCTGAGTGCTGGGATTAGAGGCCTGGGCCACCATGCCTGGCTTGCTTCGGGGGATATTTAAGATTCAAACCGTGGGGCTGGCAAGATGGCTTAGCAGCTAGAAGTACTGCCACTGGTACTGGTGCCTGAGTTCAGTCCCCAGAAATCCCATGTGGAAGGGGAGAGCCAACTCCGACCTCCATGGGCATGCGTCCCTTTCCTCCTAATAAATAAATGTAAAAATAAAACTATAAGATTTAAACCAGGCCAGGGATGGTGATGCATTCATTTAATCCCTGTTCTTGGGAGGCAGAGGCAGGAGGATCTCTGAGTTTAAGGTCTGCCTGGTCTACGTAGCAAGTTCCAGGAGGGCTACATAGAGAGACCCTCTCAAAGAGCCAAAATCAAAACAAAAAAAGATCCAAACATCCAGGGACCAACTGTAGAAGTTGAAAATATCCTCCCTTCCTCAACATAAAGCCAGCCACAGTGAACCTTATAGAAGAGAAAGCGGGAAGTACACTTGAACGCATTGGCACAGGGGACCTCCTGAAACTGAAAAGCAAAGGACACGGTCAACAGGACAAAACGACAGCCTATAGAATGGGAAAAGATCTTCACTAACCCCACATCAGACAGAGGTCCGATCTCCAAATTATACAAAGAACTCAAGAAATTGGACACCAAAAGATCACATAATCCAATAAAAAAAAATGGAGTACAGACCTAAACAGAGAACTCTCAGCAGAGGAATCTAAAATGGCTGAAAGACACTTAAGGAAATGTTCAACATCCTTAGTTATCAGAGAAATGCAATTCAAAACAACTCTGAGATTCCCTCTTACACCTGTAAGAATGGCCAAGATCAAAAACACTGATGACAACTTATGCTGGAGAGGTTGTGGGGAAAAGGGAATACTTCTGCATTGCTGGTGGGAATGCAAGCTGGTACAACCCCTTTGGATGTCAGTGTGGCGATTTCTCAGAAAATTAGGAAATAACCTTCCTCAAGACCCAGTAATACCACTTTTGGGTATATATCCAAAGGATGCTCAACCGTGCCACAAGAACATGTACTCAACTAGCAGCTTTGTTTGTCATAGCCAGAAACTGGAAACAACCTAAATGCCCCTCGATCGAAGAATGGATAAGGAAAATGTGGTACATTTACACAATGGAGTACTACACAGCAGAAAAAAAATAACGACAGCTTGAATTTTGCAGGAAAATGGATGAAGCTAGAAAACATTATTTTGAGTGAGGTAACCCAGACACAGAAAGACAATTATCACATGTACTCACTCATAGGTGGTTTTTAAACATAAGGCAAAGAAAACCAACCTACAAACCACAATCCCAGAGAACTTAGACAACAATATGGACACTAAGAGAGACTTACATAGATCTAATCTACATGGGAAGTAGAAAGTAGAAAAAGACAAGATCTCCTGAGTAAATTGGGAGCATGGGGACCTTGGGGGAGGATTGAAGGGGGGAGGGGAGAGGTAGGGAGGGGAGCAGAGAAAAATGTAGAGCTCAATAAATATCAATAAAAAAAAAGAAAAAAAGAAAATATCCTTTCTTCTTTTTTTTTTCTTCAAAGACAGTCATGTAGCCTAGACTGTCTTGAAACCATCAATACAGCTGAGGATGACCTTGAACCCTGATCTTCCGGTCTCCATCTCCCCGGGGCTGGGATCACAGGCAGGCACCTCCGTGGCTGGTAATGCCCTGCTGGGAATGGACCCAGGCATGATCCAGAGGTTCCCATTGGAGATGGTGATAGCCAGAGGCGAAATGAACAGTGTAAGATTTGAGTGACAGTTCAGGGAGAGTCTGGAGCGGAAAGAATTGAACTCGGAGTTGAAGTTGAGTTTGGAAACCAGGGGCTGGGTGAATTCACCTGAAACCGAGGCTGCAGCTTACCTGGCATGTGGAAGGTTCTGGGTTTCAAATCTATTACCTCAAAAAAAAAAGTGTGCCAGGCAGTGGTGGCTCATGCCTTTAATCCGAGCACTCAGGAGGCAGGTGGATCTCTGAGTTTGAGGCCAGCCTGGTCTACAGAGTGAGTTCCAGGACAGCCAGAGCAACACAGAGAAACCCAGTCTCAAAAAACAAACAAAAGTGCAAATGAGAGATGATCAGAGTTGGAAATTGACTTCCTCTACATTGAGTGAGCCTGTGGCTGTGGATTGAGGAGGGGGTTTGAGTTGTAGGCGGAGTGACGGGTGGGAAAGAGTAGACCCAGGAGACTGGAGAGATGGATCCGCTGGCATAGGCACTGAACATACTGCAAGCTCAGAACCTGAGCTTGATTCCTGGGACTCACACAAAGGTGGAAAGAGAGTACTGACCCCTCAGAGTTGTCCTTTGTCCTACACACACCCCACACGAGTGGAATTCACAGCCAAGCCACTCAGCCCTGGAGGCAGCTGCACTGGTGACATGCCAGAATCACATGGCTCGGATCCTCACAGTTCTGGGCTTTTGTTGTTGTTTGTTTTGTTGTTGTTGTTTTTCTACAAAATCCACATCCTGGTTGACACACTTGGGTTAGCAAGTACAGTTAGCGAGCAGCAGAACTGCAAAAGCCAGAAAGCAAGGTTAGCACATTTAGGTTCCTGGGACTATGGTCCAGGTCTTTTATGGGTTAGGTCTTTGCGCCTATCTTGTCAAGTGTACACGCTGGGTTTTAAGGTCAGAATGATGCCTGTAACATGTCTTTAGTCTGAGGGCCTATTAGAGAGACCAAGGCAGGAGGATTATGATTTTGATATCAGTCTGGGCCACGTAGCAAGTACTATCTCAGTGACAGAGACTCATCTCCCTGTAGGGACGTGCCTCCACTCTGCGGAGGCTGCAGGGACTTGGGCTAGTGTGGGCAGCTCGGGACTCAATAGAGCCTGTTGAGATGAAGGTGGGTTTGGAGGGACTTAAGGGTTAGATTTTTTTTTAAAAAAACAGCCTTTTGAAGTTGTAATTTACATAGCATGTAATTTACTTGTTTAAGATATACAAACAAGTGGTTTTTAGTAAAACCAGACTTGTCCTCACATCACCACAATTTTAGGATATTCACAACACCCCAGAAAAAAAATCCTGTACCAATAAGCAGCTGCTTATTCTCTATCCCTAGAAAGCCTCTCTATGGTTTGTGGCCAAAGACCCGCCCTGCCGGATGTTTTATATCCATCAGTTAAAGGGCCACAGGGACTGTGGGTAAATGCTTGCTGCTGAGTTCAGTCTCTGGAACACACTTGGTGGAAGGAGAGAAGCAGTTCCTGCAAGCTGTCCTCTGCCCTCCTCACCTACGCAAACCCACGCATACCACAATTGAGTAGGTGCAATAAAACTTTTGTTGGCAGCCAGGCAGTGGTGGTTCATGCCTTTAATTCCAGCACTTGGGAGGTAGAGGCAGGTGGATCTCTGAGTTAAAAGCTGGTCTAGTCATTATAGTGAGCTCCAGGCTAGCAGAGATACACAATGAGATTCTGTCTCAAAAAACAATAATTGTGTGTGTGTGTGTGTGTGTGTGTGTGTGTGTGTGTGTGTGTGCGCGGGCGCGTGCCGAGGATGTTTAAACTGCTTGTGTATCTGCATACCATGTTCATGCAGTGCCCACAGCAGGCCAGAAGAGGGCGACCGATCCCCTGGGACTGGAGCTGGAGGTGGTTGTAAGCCACCATGTGGGTGTGAGAAATGAACCCAGGTCCTTTGGAAGAAAAGTCAGTGCTCTTAACTGCTGAGCCATCTCTTCAATCCTAAAAAAAGAATAATTTTTTAAGGGTTAGGCACAGACTCATGGACAGAGCCTCTATCTTGAATTCCCCACCCCACAGTGAAGGGTGGGGGGCATGGCTCTATGGTAGAGCACTTACCTGCCTGCCATATGTAAGACTCTGGGTTTCATTCCCAGCACCACAAGTAAATAAATGCAGACGAATAAATCATGCCTTATAATACCTGAGACAGTGAAAATGTTGTTTGAATAGTCATTGTTTAGGGAATAATGATAAGAAAATTTTCTGGAGCCAGGACTCAGCTGGCAAAGAACTTGCCTAGCATGAAGATCTGGTTCCATTCTCAGCATGGATGAACCAGATGTCCTGGAACTTGCTTGTTATCCCAGCACCAGGGTGATAGAGGCAGGAAGATCAGGACTCCAATATAATTCTCAGCTACATATTTGATTTGGGGCCATCCCTAGCTTCATGAGATCCTATCTCAATAAAACAATAAGCAGTTCAAGTCCTAGCTTAGTCAGTACAGTCCTTGGATTACAAGCCTGAGGAACTCCACTGGATTTCCAGAAGTCAGGTGAGAAACAGCCAGACATGGTGGCATGTGCTTGTAACCTCAGAGCTGAGGAGGTAGAGATAGATGGATCCCTGGGACTTGATGGCCAGCCAGCTTACCCTGCTTGGCAGTCTCCAGTGCAATGAGAGACCCAGTCACAGAAAGCAAGATGAAGAATTGAGTAATGATGGTGAATGTCCTCTGGACTTTATACTTGTACATGAATACACGTGCTACACACACACTTAAACCTGCTAACACACAAACAAGAAGCAAAACTAGATACCTCAGCTGGCCTCAACATATCACACATACTCTTTGGGGTTTTTATTATTGTTGCCTTTATTTTCTTATTTTTTGAGACGGGGGTTCTCTGTGTAGCCCTGGCTGATCGAGACTCATTCTTTAGGCCAGGATGACCTAGAACTCACAGAGATCCACTTGCCTCTGACTCTGAGTGCTGGGATTAAAGCCGTGCACCACCACACTCACCCAGCATATCCTATTCTATTTAAGGCAGACTCTCACATAGCCCAGGCTAGCCCTCATACTTGCTGAGGATGATGATCTTGCACTGATGATTCTCCTGCCTCAACCTCCCAAGCACTGGGTTACAGCTACATGTTACCATGATTTTATGATCATCCTTGGTTTTGGAGTTCCACCCCTGATGGCGAAGGATACAAAATAATTCCACACTAGTTCAGAATTATGTATAATAAAGGGTTATTTATTTAGGGGAGACTTACAGATCACTGTCCTAGATCACAGTCCTCTGCACAAATGGGGAACAGAAATAGAGTCTAGCAGCTGAAAGTGAGAGCCGGAAGCAAGAGAGCGAGTGCGGGCTTTACAGCTGCATTTATAGTCTAAGAGACCATGCCCAAGTGGGCTGGAATCTTAAAGGCTATTGGCTGAAGGAGCAGAAGGATTTCCCACAGCACCTCCCCTTTTGTTTAAATAAGAGAGTTCCAAACCCAACACAAAACTATATACACTGGAAACAGATATCAAATATAAGATTAGAACTACAACCAGCATAAATAATATTAAGCAAGTAATGTATGCTAAATGTTTTAATAAGCATTCTAGCCTAAGGAGTCTAAGTCTTGTATTGGAAATGGCTTGGTTAGCTCATAAGAGGATGGTAACTATGACTATCTAATCTTTAACCCCATCAAAGGCCTGAGAAGGGAGATAATATTACTTGAGTAGGCAGGAAGTGCAATCAAGGAGCTTCTAAAATGTGCAGTAGATGACAGAGGCAACTGGCTATCTGAGCAATCACTCAAAGTCTCATTTGCAATGTTGAAGTAACCAACTTTGGCTAAGGCCTAGAGTGACAACTGACAGACCATTTTCAGAGGCAGGAAATTTTTCAAAACTGTCTTGGCAAAATTTGGCAGTCTTTTTCCTTGTATCCTGTTTGTTCAGTCCGGACATTGTGCACTTTGTCAGTGGTCGAGGCATGGGCAGTTTCTTGCCCAAAGGCCAGTTGTACCAAGAAGAAGACAAACTCCAAGTGGAGTGTCTTTGGTGCTCAACACTCTCTCAGTAACAGATCAGTGCTGCCAGGAGCAATCGTGTCTCATATCAACAGAATCCTAAGTTATTTGAATGCCATGTTCTACAGATCTTTGAAGTGGTTGAAAGTTACCTATCTATGCTGAATACAATCTCTATGTATCTAAAGAACCTAATTAGTCTGACTAAAAGTATAACAAACATGAATGACTATTGACCTATAATACTTAATACCTATATAACTTAAAGATTAAAACTTCATATCAGAATATTAAACAATCTTTAAACAACTGTTCAGTAAAGAAGGACAATGACATCAAAATGTAAACAATCTATAAATATCTTAATCAGAGATAGAAATATAGAATGCAATATTATAAATACATCCTAAAATTGTACCATTATACAAAATGTCTTCAACAGAGGGAGAAACATGCATGCATACATTATGACAAAATAACTTTGCATAGGTGTACAAATATTGTAAACAGAAATAACAAATATAATTTGAATTTGAATCAATATACAAGAAGTGTAAATTGTCCATAAATAATAACTTACAAGTATTCACTCTATTACTCACTATTATTATTAGTGTGAATAAGTTCACACTAGATTACTTATTATCCAATTCAATCTTCCTTTTGAGATCTCTAGGCCTACATAATTTCCAGCCCAATCCCCAACCCTATGTGAGTAATAATCAACCCCTAAATGGTGTCTCTAACCGTGAAGACAAACTTTGTTGGGAGAAGGGACATCACTTTCTAGAATTGCTTCCTGCTGTCATGGGGGCGATGTTTTTCCTATGGGATCCTGTAAAAGTAAAATGATGGTTAAATTTCAAGGTTGCTGTCTTGTATAATTGGGTTAGGGTTAGGGTTAAATGGTCTCTGAGTAGTCTATAGGGTCTTTTTGTTTGTTTGTTTGTTTGTTTTGAAGTTTTTATTCGGAGTTCTGGCCAGAATGTTGTAAGAAAGTGCACCATTTCCACAGTTGGTACCCAAAAACCAGTCTCATAGTAGCACTATCAGCATCATCACATCATATCAACCAGGTGGAGTCATTGTTGTGGGGCCCCACCTTCTTTCTGGAAGCTTCAAAGATTACTGCAGGAAAATCTTGCCATTCCTAGAGGAGACACTATTTCTAAGAATTCCTTGTCTACAGTCCCCTTCTTAGATGTCCTATTCTTCCACAACTAAAACATTTGGCATTTTGGTGTTTCCTCATACCATTGGAAATTGCTTCTCCTTCCCAAGCTTCAGTACTATAGTCAAATGTTTCAACATTCATTGTATGCAAGATCCATTCATCTATGGGTGCTGATCTGACCTTTAAAGGCCCAAGGATCTTTTTGTATTCTAAGCTGGTATTTTCAAAAGCCAAGGATTCAGTAAAAAGAGTCAGTGCCCAACATGCCATGTGGCTGGTGGACTGATCCCAAAAAGTGTGGAGTGGTCCCCACGTATGGGCGCCAGATGATGGTGGAGGATACAAAATAACCTCACACGGGTTCAGAATTATGTATAATAAAGGGTTATTTATTTAGGGGAGACTTACAGATCACTGTCCTAGATCACAGTCTTCTGCACAAATGGGGAACAGGAACAGAGTCGAGCAGCCGGAAGTGAGAGCCAGAAGCAAGAGAGGGAGTGCAGGCTTTACAGCTGCATTTATAGTATAAGAGACCACACCCAAATGGGCTGGAATCTTAAAGGCTATTGGCTGAAGGAAGAGAAGGAGCTCCCACAGCACACTCCTGTCTCCCAGTGGTGTTATACAGTGCTGGGGATGGACTCCCCCGGGTTTTACAGGCTACACAAGCTCTCCACCCAGTGAGCTACAGTCCTAGCCCACATTCTCTCTTTAATTCTTATAATCCACAGAAGATCAGGGAAGGAAACTGAGTCAAAGATGGGAAGTTGCCATGCCCCATGTACACACTCTCTTTCTAGCTAGAGTCCTATATAGCCCAGTTTGATCTCAAACTCACTATGTAGGTAAGGATATCTTTGAACTTCTGATCTTTCTGTTTCTACTTCCTAGGGGTTGGGTTACAGTCGGAAGCTAACAGGTCTAGTTTTACACAGAGCCAGAGACAGGACTGAGTCTTGTGTGTGCTAGACAAGCTCTCTACCCATTAAGCCAGATCTCCATTCCCATGGTCCAGGGTCTGGGAACAGATCTTCCTTGGTTTTGCTGTTCCACTCTCCATACCTCTAGGCTTGCCTTTTGGAGAGAAGGGATGATTAGTATATAGCTTAATGAGGATGCTTTAATTAGCCAGGAGCTTGTTCATGAATGAGCAACTCGACCCTGTAAATTTCAGGTTAATTGACAAAGGTGTAGGAAGGGAATTCCAGTCTGAGCTCAGCTCAGTTTACCCAGCATCATGGCCAGCACTCAGGTTGCTACTGGGAAAGCCCCCAGCTGATTTGCATATTCAGTAGCTCTAATCACTTCATTTCCTCAGCAAGTGTGAATCGCCACTGTTCCCAGCTGAGGGTGCCGAGGCCAGCAAGGGGCTACCTGGGCTGCTACCTGGAGCCACTTGAGGAGATGCACGTGGGCACGCAGAGCTGCATCAGACCAGGACATACATATCTATACATACAGAACTAGGACACCTTCAACTCATGCTTGCTGTCGCAGCAGCCCAGACCTGTGCTTTTTAATTTTTTATTTTTTTTTGAAATTAAGTTTTGTTATTTCTTTCTTCCTATCCTTCCTTCCTCTCCTGGTACCCCCTCACTTTCCTGCTTGCTTTCTGCAGTTTTATGTGGACCGTGTATGTGTGTGTGCCCTTTTTCACGCGGGAAGACCAGAGGAGGATGGACGTCTTCACCCCCTACCCTCAGACAGGGTCTCATTGAATTTGGAGCTAGCACAGCAAGCTCCAGTGATTTCCCATCTTCATCCCCCATGGTGCTGGAATTACAAGTGCATGGGATCACCCTTGGCTTGTTTTTAAGTGTGGTTCCTGGATCTGAACTCAGAACTGATAGCACCTAAGATACTCTTGTCCACAGAGCCATTGCCCCCACCCTGTCTTCCTTTCTTGTTTTGTTCTTGCTTCCCTCCCTCTGTCCTTCCCTCCCTCCCACTTCCTTACTTGAGTTTTTAACAAAATCTCATGTAACACTTGAATTCAACGACAAATTTAAGGCTAGCCTGAGCTATCTGTGAAACTTGGTCTAAACTCCAATCCCCAAATAAAATAAAAGGATGCTGGTTAACTCCCCAAGTCCCAGGTGACATGTCCCAGGTGTGAGAACGGCGGCGAGGCTCGCCACACTGCTTCCCATGGTGCTGGGAACAGAATCCAGGGTTTCATGTGTCTTAGGAAAGTGCTCCAGCCCCTGAGCTACAGACCCTGTGCTGCTGTAGTCGAGGCAGGGTCTGGCTGTGTAGACCAGGCTGCTGTTACACAGGGCTCTCATGCTTCTGCGTGTGCTGGGATAACACCGTGCAGCACCACACACAGCCGACCACAGACCAGCAGCGCAGGCAGAGCCGGGGTTAAGTCTTGCCACCAGGTGTGGAGCCCAGATCGCATCCTCGCATGAGGTGGGATCCTAACTCTAGCCCTCTAGAGCTGTGTGACCTTAGGCATGCAGTTTAGCCTCTCCCGAACTGAATTGCACTTTCGTCTCTGGCAAGCCCATTCGGAATTACTGCAGGAGTGGAAATGAACGTGGAACCTCTCGCTGAGGAGGGGCAGAAGTCTGACTCCTCAAGGGTGGGAACTGCTCTGTTTCTAAGCCTAGTTCCGAGTTCCATGTGACCACAGATGAGGGCTCTGTTTCCTGTCTTGGCAGAGCCAGGAAGCTTTACTGGGTCTGCTTGTCCCGCCAGCTCGGACCTCAATTCCCAGGCCTGTGATGGGAAGCACATGCTCTGGCCTCCCGCCTACCCTCCTTCCCTCCTCTGCCCCCACTGAGGCCTCCTGAGTCATCCTGGCTGCCTCTTCTCCCAGGCTCATTCCCACGCCTCTGGGGCGGCTGCTTGTGTGTCAGAGGGTGTTAGCGTGGTTGTGTGTGTGTGTGTTCTCCCTGCCAGTGATGGAGACTGGGGATTGACTGCGCCCAGAGTGTGCTTCTGTGGTATGGTCTGTGTAAACCGCCTGTGCAAGTGTGCACATGTGCTCATGTTAACCATGGCTCTTAGATTTAAGGATTCTTTTTCTTCCTTACCTTTTTTTTTTTTTTTTTGAGACTATCCTGGATCTCTCTGTGCAGACCAGGCTGAGCTTGAACTCACAGAAATCCACCTGTCTTTGCTCTCAGTGCCGGGATTAAGTCATGCCCCATCGTGCCAGACCCTAAATTTTGTTTATTTTTTACATTTTATTATTTTGTGAGTGGTGGCTCATTCATGTCCACGGCATGTAGACATCGGGGAACAACTTGCAGGATCTGTTCTCTTTCTACCGTGAGGGTTCCAGGGGTCAGATTCAGGTGATTGCGTTTGGAGGCAAGTCTGTTTACTCAGTGAGCCATCTTGCCTGTCCTGCCTTGTGTGCATGTGATGTGTATTTTGTGTATATGTATCGTGTGTGTGCACGTGCAAGTGCATGCACCTGCCTGCTACATCTAAGACATCAGGTGGCCTCCTCTTTTGCTCCCCAGGCACCCATATACCCAAAGAGTCTGTAATGTTTGGGCAGAAGTTCCATCCCAAGCTCCCTTTCCTGGGAGTTGCCTCAGTCTAGACTTCACCTCTGAGAAAGCCCACCAAATGATGACCCCCCCCTCCCCAGAGATGCTCAAGACCACTCCCACAGGCTATTTAAACAGTATCACAGAGAACAAACACGTGTTTTTCTGGTCTTCCTCCCTGGACTCCTCTCTGGGGGGCTGGTGGCCACCTGGGTGCGTTGATATTTATTAAACCTGGGCTTTTTCTAATTCGGTTTAACTTGGTTTGATTTGGATTACTACATCGGCAGAGAGGTTTATTGGGGCGCAAAAACTTTTCAGAAATATTGCACTGGGAGTTGTGCGCCACCACTACCCAGCTTTCCTTTTATATATATTTATTTTGGGGGGCTTTAGGGATGGCTCAGTGGTTAAGAGCACTGGCTGCTCTTGCAGAGTTCAACCCCCCGGCATGCACGTGGTTACTCATAATCATCTGTAGCCCCAGTCCCGGGGATCCCATTTTCCAGCCTTCTGGGGTTCCAGGCACACATGTGGGACACTGAGATCCATCAGGAAAAGCATCCTTACATATAATTTTTTGTTTGTTTGTTTTGTTTTTGAGACAGGGTTTCTCTGTCTATCCCTGGCTGGCTAGAACTTGCTAGACTAGGCTGGCCTTGAACTCAGAGATCCACCCACCTCTGCCTTCCAAGTGCTGGGATTAAAGGTGTGAGCCACCACTGCCTGTCTCAATATATTTTTTGAATAAAATTATTAATATTTTATTACTGTGTGTATATGGTTTTGCCTGCCTGTATTGCATGTCTGTGCACCATGTGTGTGTCTAGTGCCTGTGGAGGCCAGAAGAGGTCATCTTGTTCTTAGAACTGGAGTTCTGTTGAAGGTTGTGAGCCACCATGTGGGTTCTGGGGAATTTAACTTGGGTCCTCTGAAAGAGCAGCCCTTGCTCTTAACCTCCAAGCCATCTCTCCAGTAGCCCTCAAGATATTTTAATATAGCCCAAAGCACAAGGTTTAAGAGACTAAGAGGCATGCAGGGAAAGGAAGATATGCCTGGAAGTTTGACTGTGGGCTTCGCAAAGAAGAGTCATATAGAGAAACTCTCCCAAGTGAGCACGCAGACTCCTCAAGAGGGCACAATGAATAGTCTAGCATTAGCCATATTTTAGTGTCTCAAATTGCATCTTGAAAGGTCACCAAGACACTCCCCCCCTTTCTCTCATATACCTGAGATTATGGGTAGTTCAAGAGATGCCTTAGATGGAATGATAATTGGATAGGGTAAGACCAGTGTTCAGGTGGAAGCTCTGCCTCAATCCCACTCCTCCCTCTCCAAACCCTGAACCCCTCAGAAAGATCACCAAAAGTCCAGGCTCCTCCCCCAAAGATCAAGACTGCACCTATTTGAGCTCTGGTCCCTAGACCTGCCATGTGATTTCCTCTCTTCCTTCCTGCCTCACTTATGGGGGACTTGAGAGTCTCTCGAGAGTGTTTTACTCATTAAACCTGACTTTTAATTTTGTTTGATCTGGCTTATTGTGTTGGCAGAGAAACCCACTATGGGGAACCAGAAGTTCCTACCAACCAGAAGCCACTGAGGTTGCATGAAGGGCTTAGGACCTGTCTGTCCTTCCCTGTAAATGGGGTTTCTTGTGAGATTCCTAAAAGATTGCAGGCTTAGGACTGGTGACTGTGCTGGAATTCTTGTTTCTCTGCCAGACAAGCTTCAATAAAGTTTCCCTCTCTTTCTGTTCTGTCTCAATCTCAGAGCTCAGGAAGCTAAAGAAGGTCAGCTTTGAGTTCCAGGCCAGCCTGGACTACACTTCAAGACTGTCTCAAGCAAAATAAAACAAAATTTGACTATGAGAACTTTTACACAATCAAGAAGGACAGCAAAGAGCATAGTGCTGGCCTCAGGCTAGCGAGTGTACTGGTGGTGGCACAGGTCACCAGTTAAGCAGGATACTGACCACAGTGTGATGGGGACCCTGACATCAGCACTGATCACAGATGTGGTTGCGGCTATGACATTGAATATATCCAACTTGGTTCCGTGATCAACAGCAGAAACCCAAGGCTGGGCATGTCTCAGATGGTAGGTGCTCAAAGCTTTGGGTAACTATCCCATCTCTGAACGGGGTCCAAGGACACACGCCTGTCATTCCACTACTCAAGAGGTAGAGGCAGGAGGATCAGGAGCTCAGTGTCATCCTTGGCTACATATGGAGTTGAGGCCAACTTGGGCTACAGCTTGTAAAAAGTAAAATAGATAAAACAGATCTACAACCGTGTGCTCCAGGGACTTTCACCGGTATGAGGCAGGTTTGAAGAGTGCTTTGAGAGACCAATGGGCTCTGTAGGGTCAAGTCTCCATCCTCCTAAAGACAGGAACCAGGGAACAACTAGTCTTCAAAGTTCCAAGTGGTAGGAGCTGAGCCACAACAGGGACTTCATAAAGCGACTGAGACCACAGAGGTGACAACCACATCTTGACACATCTGCAGAAAGGGGAATGGAAAGGGAGGAAGGAAGAAAGGGAGGGAGGAGGAGAGAGAAGAAGAAACAGGGAGAGGCAGGGAGTGGGGAAGAAACCGGTGGGGAGAGGAGGGAAGGGATAGAGATAATCTGGTTTTGCCTTCCTTCCTGCCCTCTATTCTCCTTCCATCTCCTAGCATCTGGCTCTGGCTGCAAGCAAGGGAATCTGGGAGATGTAGTTTATAGGCTGCAAAGGGTGCCTGGGAAATGTAGTTTACAGGATTTGGTGCGGGAACAAGTCGGAGAGAAGGAAACTGAGGACTTAAGGACCAAAGGTTAACCGTGTCACAGAAGCCATAGATTGTCTGTGGTAGTGACCACTTTCCTGACACTGTTTAGGAAGGACACTTATTATGGTCTGGATAAAATGGCTTCTGATAGGCTGGTATGTTTGAGTGCTTGGTCCTTTTCCTGGTGGTACTTTAAGAAAAACTGATAACTATATATAGTAGAACTGGATGGCTGGAGCTGGACCTAGAAACTGGTATCTGCTTGACCTCTTCCTCATTTGAAAAATGCCAGGAGCCTATACCACACTCTCTGGCCGCCATGCGTTCCCACCATGATGGAGTGTGATATGACTGTAAGCCAGTGGGTGCTTGCTAAGCAAAGCTTGGCACCTGAATTTGGGTTTTCAGTACCCACATAATTCGCCAGGTACAGGGCCAGAGAACTCACAGCGGTTAAGAACACTGAGTATTCTTTCAGAAGGCAGGAGTTCCATTCCTAGCAACTCCCTGTGGCTACAGCTCTGTCACCCTCTTGCCTAGCTTTCATGGGAACACAGACACACATATACACACAGACATGTATACATACACACACAGAGCCATGCCCTTATCCCAGGGTGGGCAGAGACAGGTAGATCTCTGTGAGTTTGAGGCCATCCTGTTCTTCATAGAGGATTCCGGGCCAGTCAGGGCTACATACTGAGACTCTGTCTCACTAAACAAAAGCAGGCACAAACCTAGCTTGCCTGGTAAGAGGAAATTTCACTTAAGCAATTGCCTTCCTCATTTCTCTAGGACGTTTTCCTAATTGTTGATTGACATGGGAGGACCCAGTTTGCTGTGAGCCGCACCATCCTGCGGGTCGTCCTGCGATGTTGAAGGGAGTCACGGAAAGCAAGCCAGTGAACAGCACTTCTCCATAGCCTCCTGCCTTGAGTTCCTGCCTTGGCTTCCTTCAGGAACGGGCTATAACCTACAAGCCAATAAACCTTTCTTCACCAGTGTTGGCTTTGGTCAGTGGTTTTTTTTTTGTTGTTGTTGTTTTTTGTTTTGTTTTGTTTTTTGGTTTTTTGAGACAGGGTTTCTCTGTGGCTTTGGAGCCTGTCCTGGAACTAGCTCTTGTAGACCAGGCTGGTCTCGAACTCACAGAGATCCTCCTGTTTCTGCCTCCAGAGTGCTGGGATTAAAGGCGTGCGCCACCACCGCCCAGCTTGGTCAGTGTTTAGTGCAGCAGCAGAAGCAATAAATGGTATGAGTCTACAGTCCCAGTGCCAGGGAAGCAGACAGAAGGGCCCCTGCAGGGTATGAGATAAACTTCCTCATATGATTCCTCTGCCTTGAGTTGCTTTTGGTACTTTTTCCTACTGATGAGAACACCTGGCAGGGGTCATAGTCCTGAAATCCAAACAAACAAAAGACCACATCCACCCCCATTTACAGTATAGCAACTGCCCTCCCAGCCTAAAGAACCCTCAGAGGACTGTCCCCTTTTGAGGGCAAGGGGCTACAGGATTGATGGAGATACCTTCTGAAGCTAAGATTCTGCCTGGAGACCAGATCCTGTCTCTAAGAGTTCACTGGTAACAGGCTCTGGGGGCTGAGAACCAATCATCTAGCTATGTGTCAGATGTCCCTTGACAGACAACATGGGTGAAGAAACAGGTGTCTTTGTGTGCATGGTGATGTTGGGGTGCACACAAGGGGGCCAGAGGAGGACAGCAGATCTTTGTCACTTGCCAGCTTACTGCCTGGGGACAGGGTAGCTTAGTGATCCCAAGGCTCACCATCTCCACTAGGTTAGCTGGCCAGCAAGCTCTCAGCATCTACTTGTCTCTGCCTTCAGCTCTAGGGTTATGTGCACACAAAGCCAGGCTTGGTTTTCACGTGGGTACTTAGAATTTAAACTCAGGTCCTCGTGCTCAGATAACAAATACTCCTGCCCTCTCAGTCATCTCTCCTGCCCAGGAAAAATGGTGTCTTAACAGGAAACCTGTTTGGCTAGTTCGCCTGGAGAGGTATTGGCACCAGGACTGCTGGCCTCCTCACTTGTGCAGAACTGTCACCAGCATGTTTATGCAACCCAGTAGGATCTGCAAGATGGGGGCCTTTTTCACCTAGCATATTTTTTGTGGATTCATGTGTGGTGCATGTGTTATATATGTGTTTGTGCACGAACATGTGTGTTTCAGGACCAGGGATCAACTCAGGTGTGTGTTCCTCAACCCTTCTCCACCTTCTAGTGAGGTGCATGGACCTAAGTATATGGGTGGGTGTGCACAGGCATGCATGCAGGACACTGGTTCCTTCCTCTGTCTCTTTCTATCTGATTGCCTAAGACATGGTCTCTCATGGAAGCCAAGACTCTGGTTTTCAGCGAGACTGGCCGACCAGTGAGCCCTCAGGGTCTGTCTGGTCTGCTTGTCTCTGTTCTTCCTCCGTCTTTTATGGCCAGTTTCCTTGTAATCTAACCACATCCCTCGTTCTACCTCAACATCCCCCCCACTTTCCGCACACACACACACACACACACACACACACACACACACACACACAAGAAAATAGGATACAAAAAGAAAGATAGATTGATAGATGCCAGTGAGAGGCTTCAGGAAGGAAGGGGACTGGGGACACTCCTGGCTCGCACTGAGAAGCAGACAAAGACTGCAGAGTCTCCCAGAAGAAGGCGGGACAGGGACGCTATTCATATGCAAATGAGACACGAGGCCTTGCTAATATTTTGATTCTCTTGAGCATCCAGCCTGTCATCTTGCGCCATTAAAGCAGGAAAGAGGCAGGACCATTTGGGGAGGGAGAGAACTTCCATCCTGAGGACCTGTGGGGTCGTGGGACGCCTCTTGCTGAAGGACTGGTCACCAACTGCTCACCCACTGACTTGTCTCAGTGTCTCTTCTGCTCATCCCCCCCATGGGAATCTCTTCATTTTTATTTTTTTTCTTATATTTTTATGTATGTGCGTATGTGTGTGTGGAGGTCAAAGGACAGCGTCCATGTGGGTCCTGGGGATTGAGCTCAAGTCATCAGGGTTGGTGGCAAGCACCTTTATCCACTGAGCCATCTCAATGAGGGTCGAACAAGACCATCAGATAATACAGATATTTGCATTACTATTCATAACAGTAACCAAATTACAGTTATGAAATAGCAAGAAAATAATTTTATGGTTGGGGATCACCCCAACATGAGGTATAGTATCATATGATTGAAGAATTAGGAAGGTTGAGAACCACTGCTTGGAACTGGCTAGGCAGAACTTGCTGACCTTGAAAGCACAGAGATCCCTCAGGTCCCTTAGTGCTGGCATTAAAGGTGTGTGCCACCATGCCCAGATGACCTCCTACTCCAGAGCCTGCCTTTACCTCCCAACTTCCAAATGCTGATTTGACAGATGTGTGCCACCAGGACTGGGCTGTGTGTGTGTGTTTCGAAACAGGTTCTTACTCTGCAGTCTTGGTTGGGTGGAGACTCACCATACAGCCCAGGGGGCCTCAAACTTCCAGTCCCCGTGCCTCTGGCTCCCTAGTAGTAGGTAACAGGTGTGCACCACGCCACCGGCTTTGCTCTTCGGCTTTGCGACCTGTGACTGACTCCCAGTGCCCACTTTTGCCCCACCTTCCTTCCTGTCATTCACTCCTTCCCCAACTCCTAATTTCCCAGTCTGTGCCTCAGTTTCCCTGTTGATTATTAAATCTCTTTTCCTACTAGGTCTCCCGCTTTGTCCCCCATCCCTCCTCCAGCCCCATCTTCATCGTGGGAAAATCCTAGGACGGTGAAATTGACAAGAACGTGATAGCCCCCCTCCCCCATCTCCTGACCTTTCACATCTAGGTTTAAGGAGGATGATGAGTTGAGGGTTGCCGGGTCTGGACCCCGGCTTCCCTCGCTCACCCGTGACAGCTCCCCACCTGCTGGCAGGGGCCCCACTCTGCGGGGCTGTCGCCCGAAGCCGGGCTGGGGGCGGGGCTGGGGGCGGAGCCCGCGACAAAGGCTGGGCGCGGGGCGGGGGTGGGGTGGAATCCCGGCCGCGGGCAAAGCGGGGTGGAGGCGCTCGGGTCGCCCGGGCGGGCGGGCGGGGTCGCGCCAGGCGGCGGGTCCCCATTACCCAGGCGCCTATCGGGCGGGGGGCGCGTCATGTGGCCGCTCACGGTCCCGCGGCTGTCGCTGCTGCTGTGGCTGCTCTGCCCAGGCCTCGCCGGACAGGTAGGGGCCCCGCGGGCAGGTGCGGAAGCCTGGGAGCCCTACAGGGGACGTAGGCTCGGAGGGGTCCCGCAAACAAGAGCTTTGGGGTCCCACCAGTCTCCCCTTCCAAAAGCTGCAGGATGGCGAGGGGCTTATGGGGAAGGTCGCAGCAAAGGAGGGGTTGGAACATCCACCCTCGTTTGGGGAAACCCTGGGGACACCCAATGCAACCTCAAGGCGGGGAGACTGGGGGGACTCTAGTTTTGGGGTTCCAACCCCCTCGATGAACCACAGCTCACATCCCACCATCGGGCTGTGAGATTGGGGAGGGAAACTTCAGGGGGGCTTTGGGGTGTCGCCTGTCACTTGCCCGTTATGGCTAGAGTGGCTTAGCTTCTAAAGATCCCCCCAGCCATTGCCTGCACCCCTATAGTGGGGAAGGGGGCGGGACTCACGTGTGAATGACTGACAGGGATATGCTCCAGGTGCTTGCTGCTCCCGGGTGCTGGGGAAACGTGTGTCTTTGTGTTGTGGCTGGGTGTGACCCAGGGGAGTTTCTGTGTGTGTCCAAATGTGAGTGAATTGGGGTGTGACTGGTAGAGGGTGAATGTACGTGTGGGAGAGTATGCGAGTGGAGTGGGGGCGGGGTGACCCGAGGGTAGGAGTCGTGGGTCTGTGACCCAGCATGAGGACTTGTGAATCTCCTTGTGCTCAGCTCCTGCTGTGTGTCAATAACGGGTGTGACAGTTGTCCTCATGGCTGTGCCCAGATGCCTGGGTTGTCCAAAACTCAAGTGGCAGTCAGGTGTGTGGCCATGTGAGGGCACTCTGTGCCTTTGGTTGAATACATCACTCTAAAACAGGGTGTTCAGGGTGACGGGCTGTGTGTGCAAGCGTGACATTCAGGCCCCGTGTGTGTTGGCTCTATGCATACCCCATTCCTGGTATGGCAGAAGCAGGTGGCTCCCTGTGGTACCCCATCTTTTGGGCAAGCTTGGAGAGCTTTACAAAACAGGGAGGGTCCAAGCTTTCTTTTACTGTTAAGAAATCTCATTCCTCCTCCATCTTGGGAGTGGGAATACCCCAAGATCTCATGTGTGTGTGTTTGGGGCCTGGGGGGGGGAGTCAGGAGGAAGCTGGTATCGATAAAACAGTAACATATCAGCAAACGCTGGAGAAAGTCTGTTGCTCAGTGTTATATCACAAATGGCCAGAACTAAGCGGCTTAATCCTCTGAGTGCCCTCTTTGTGGATGGTACCCTGGCAGGGTATCCTCATTTAAGAGATAGGGAAACTGAGGCAAAGCAAAGTTAAGTCACTTGTTTGAGTCCAGATAGCTCAGGAGCAGCACAGAGAGGATAAGCTAAGGCAAGTCTCTCCTGAACCTACACACTTACCGTTTGTTAAATAATCCAATCCACCCCACCGGTCTGCACTGCCTGGGGAGACATGACTAGGCGGAGTTTCCAGGTAGGATCTCAGAATAACAAGGATCTGGTCGCCTTCTCTTTTCTGACTTAGACAAGAGGGAATGAGCTGCAGGTGCACCCCACTGCGGGGCTCTGGAAGAGATGGAGGTTAGGGTCCGTGTAGGATTTCCACAAGAAGAGGTTGTGGGGTCCCCTTCTCTCGGTCCATCACAGCACAAACGCGCAGAATGGGGAAGGTGCAGTAGGTTGCACACAGTAGGCACTCAGAATTTGAGCTCAAAAGAAACTACATGTGAAAAAGACAAAAAGAAAAAAAAAACACATCTACTTGAAAAATGGCTGGAAAAAAATGAACCAGGAGGGAAAGCTTTAGTTCCTGAGGGTGATCCAGTCACCCTTGGGTTTCTAATTCCACGGCCAGTTTGCTGAGAGACCCCCAAGACTGGAGGGAGGGGCTTGGGGCGGGGCTGACTGGAGGTGGGGCTACTCATAGAGCGAGGGCGGGGCCACATGTCAGAGCACGCTGGGGCTGAAGTGGGGAAATTTGAGTCCGGTCGTGAGGGGCATCAGTCACTGGCTGCAGTGCCCCAGGTGGCCACTAGGAGGCACCACGTGAAGGCTAAAAAATAGTGGTTAACACGGCCTGGCTCCACAAAGGCGAGAGGAAGAGAAGAGGTAGAGATGGGGCTCCGAGGGAGGCGGCCTTGCCCTTCTTCTCTTATTTCTTCGTCTAGTCCCAGACACCCCTCCCCAGTCCCAGCGGAGTCCTTTCTTGGAAATCATTTCCTCAGCCATTCAATCACCAGATTTGATTAAACAGTGAAGCCCCGCCCTCCCGGAGCTGACCTTCAGGCGCAGCAGACAGATGAAACCACAGAAATGTATAAAACAGCGCCAAGAACTGAATCCATATATAATCCTATGCAAACAGGGAAAATCGCAAATAGGTTACACCTGTAACCCGGGGTGGGAAGAATCAGAATTCAAGGTCATTCTCCATTACATCGTGAGTTCAAGGCCAGCCTGGCCTCCCCCTCCCCCGCTCCCCAAAAAGGAGATTAAAGAGGATCTGGAGAGATGGCTCAGCCATCGGAAGCGCTTGGCGTTTGTTCGGTTTCTGTGCTGTGACAGGGCACTCTGAGGAGGACAGGGTTTCTTGGACTTGCACTTCCAGGTGGCACTGAGGGGACTCAGGCGCTCAGGCAGGGGCTCACTCCTTGCCTCACCCTGAGCCAGCTTTCTTATACAGCCCAGGTCCACCTGCCTAGAGATGGCGCTGCCCACACCCGGCTGGGCCTTCCTGTCAGTCAAGACCATCTCTCACAGGCATGGCCACAGACTAAGCTGATCTGACCAATCTCTCACCTGAGGGTCCCTGTCTCCAAGTTGACAATAGGAAACAACCAGGGTGCTGCTCTTGCAGAGGACTGGAGTCTGACTTCCAGCACCCACAATCACCAGATAGTCCAGTCCAGGGGATCCAACCTACTGTCTGACCGCAGAAATACTCACAGGTACATACACATGAATTAAAAAAAATACCCCCTCCCCCCGCAAGACAGGGTTTCTCTGTGTAGTCCTGGCTGTCCTGGAACTCTGTAGACCAGGGTGGCCTCGAACTCACAGCAATCTTTCTGCCTCTGCCTCCCAAGTGCTGGGTTTAAAGGTGTGCTCTCCCATGTCCGGTACATAAAACTACGTTTTAAACAAAAGAGAGTGGGGATGAGGACAGGTAGGGAGTCTGAGCTGGTGGGGGAGGTGTCTCTAAGAAGAGGAACTAGAGGTACACACGTGAAGAGGGTGAGTGAGAAAGGCTTTCAGGTGAAGGGCATCTGAGGCAGGAGGAACAGCCAACGTGTGCAAAGGCCCTGAGGTCCAGGGAGCAGTGTGGAGCCTGCTGCGGGCCCAGCGGTGTGGGCCCAGCGGTGTGGGCCCAGCGGTGTGGAGTCTGCTGTGGACCCAGCGGTGTGGGCCCAGCGGTGTGGGCCCAGCGGTGTGGAGCCTGCTGTGGACCCAGCGGTGTGGAGTCTGCTGTGGACCCAGCGATGTGGAGCCTGCTGTGTGGAGTCTGCTGTGGACCCAGCGGTGTGGAGTCTGCTGTGTGGAGTCTGCTGTGGACCCAGCGGTGTGGAGTCTGCTGCGGACCCAGCGATGTGACGCCCGCTGTGGACCCAGCGGTGTGGAGCCTGCTGTGGACCCAGCGGTGTGGAGCCTGCTGCGGGCCCAGCGGTGTGGAGTCTGCTGTGGACCCAGCGGTGTGGAGTCTGCTGTGGACCCAGCCGAGGGTGGAAAGATGAATTTGGGGTTGAGTGAGGCCAAAGAAGGCCAGGAAGGCAGAACCATGGAGAAGTTGTGACTGAGTGGTTGGGGATTTGTCAGTAGAGGAGAAATTGGCACCTGTCAGAGGCGTTTTTCGCCTACCTAGGACTGATCTCTTGTTCTGGGTCTTGGCCACTGCGGTGTGGTTCTGTGTGTGTGTGTGTGTGTGTGTGTGTGTCTGTATGTGTGTGTGTGTCTCTCTGTGTGTGTGTAGGCCAGAAGTCAACCTGGGTGTCTTTGTCATTTGTTCTCTACCTTATTTTAAAATATTTTTTAGATTTTATTTTTTATCATGTTTTAGTTATCTTATGGACACGTGCCTGCCACTGTGACTGTATGGTGGGGACTAGGGTGTGTGGGGGGGGGATCTGTTCACCTTGATCAGACTCAGGGCTGAGTGCCTTTTTCTTTCTTTTTAAATAATTTATTTATTTATATGTGCATTGGTGTTTTGTCTGCATGTATGTCCATGTGAGGGTATCAGATCCTTTGGGACTGGAGTTACAGACAGTTGTGAGCTATTGTGTGGGTACTGGAATTGAACCTGGGTCCTCTGGCAGAGCAGTCAGTGCTCTTAACCACTGAACCATCTCTCTAGGCCCAAATTTTTAGGATTTTATTTATTTATTTATTTATTTGTTTATTTATTTATTTATTATGTATACAATATTCTGTCTGTGTGTATGCCTGCAGGCCAGAAGAGGGCACCACATCTCATTACAGATGGTTGTGAGCCATCATGTGGTTGCTGGGAATCGAACTCAGGACCTCTGGAAGAGCAGCCAGTGCTCTTAACCTCTAAGCTATCTCTCCAGCCCCCTAGGATTTTTTTTTTAATGAGACAGGGTTTCACTGTGTAGCTCTGGCTATCCTGGAACTCACTCTGTAGACCAGGCTGGCCTTGAACTCACAGAGATCCACCTGCTTCTGCCTCTCAAGTGTTGGGATTAATGGTGTGTGGATCCCTGGCATACACTAAACCGCCTCAGGTTCTGAGTCAGTCTCTCACTGGTCCCAGCGCCCATGCTTGGCCAGCTATCACTGCAGTGGTCCTCTCGTCTCCACCTTTCCAGTCAGGGTGACAGGCCTGTGCAGTGTGCTTGCCATTTACATGGTGCTGGGATCTGAATTCTGGTCCCCTGCTTGCACCACAAACACACCACCCACTTAGCAAGCTCTCTCTCTCTCAGTGTTATCTGGGCTTAGGGGCCAGTGCTTTTCTGGGGTCCCCACAGGATGGGAATAATTAGTCAGTTTAACCATATGCCCCAGGGCCTTTGTGCTTTCCATTCCTTTCTACACACCTGGATGCGGCTCCCCCAGAGACAGTCATTTCAGTGCCCTCTCCTCTTTCTTTCTGCTTAAATCACTTCCTCTAAGAAGGATGCTCTGAACTGGGCGGTGGAGGTGCACGCCTTTAACACCAGCACTTGGGTAACAGAGGCAGGAGGAACTTTGTGAGTCTGAGGCCAGCCTGGTCTACAGAGTGAGTTCCAGGACAGAAACACTATTTCCAATGCCCCACCACCACCACCACCAAAAACGGGCTTCCCTGACCATCCATCTAAAATCATTTATTTGAGACCATTATGAAGTGAAAGGAGCTACCTGAACACAGGTAAACACAGCAGCCAATCTGAAAACGGAGGGAGCTACTGAGTAGCTAGAGGGAGGGTAGCATATAGAGAGTGGAGACACTGCACAAACGGATGGTTCATGCCCCAGAAGACATTTCCTCACCTGCTATGGAGAGTGGACAATTGAGGCTGGAAGTGTGTAACCAGTTGGCAAAACATTTGCCTGTTTTATATGAAGGTCCAAGTTCCAGTCCTCAGCATCACATACAACTGGGTGTGGTGGCAAATGCTTACAATCCTAGCACTTGGGAGATGGAGGCAGAGGGATTAAGAGTTCAAGGTCATCCACTACTATATAACATAGCTTCGGCTACGTGAGAGAGATCCCCACCCCCAGTCTAAAAACAAAAGCAGATCAGGCTGGGGTGTAGCAAAGCGTCCCAAGCCTTGGATTCCATCCCAGAACTACAAAAAATAGGTGTAGTGGTGCATACCCATAATCCCAACTCTCAGAAGACACAGGCAGGAGATTGATACTAATACCAGGCCAGCCTAGGTTACAAAATGAGACCCTGTGACAACAAAACAAAACAAGGTATGTCTGTTTTTCACATAGTTCTGGAATTTTCCATAGAATGTTTCTGGTTGCTGTTAACTGGAACTTCAAAAAGCAAACCCTGGAGAATTGGGGACCCCTGTGCCAAGGAAGGTGCTTGAGGTCATAGATGCCAATCCCAGGCTGAAATCCCATGGAAGGATGCTGCTACTTAGCTCAGGGACGCTGAACTTACTCATTTTTTCTAAGGTGTTAGTTAACATTCTGGCTGACTGAGGGTGGGAAATCCCAACAAACTGCGGGAAGAGCCTTCTGGGGCTGGACCTAAAACTAAGGAGCTGGGGCGACACCTAGTGTGGAATGAGGTTTGTGCAGGACATGAGGTTTTAAAAATTTTTGTGTGTGTGTGTGCACATGTGTGTGTGTGCACATGTGTGTGTGTGCACATGTGTGTGTGTGCATGTGTGTGTGTGTACGCAGATGTACATACAAAGAATAGACGTACCTCAACTGGAGCTCCTCAGAAGTACTCCGATTGTTTTTAAATTTTAATCACATTTATTTGGGGAGGGGAGAGTTCTTGGCCTGGTGCCCACGTGGAAATCAGAGCATGTGGAGGTCAGAGGGCAATTTCCAGGAGTCAGTTTCCTCACTGTTTGAGTTCCAGGGATGGAGCTCAGTTTGGTGGCAAGCCGCCTTAGTCTCTGAACCTCGCCGGCGTCACTTTGTTTTTTGAGAGAGGATCTCTCACCAGCCTGGAGCTTGCCAAATACAGACTGGCTGGTCAGGGGTGACACATTGTGCTCCCACATTTAGAGAGCCAAGAATCCACGCCAACCCCTAGGATGGCAGCCAGTCCCGCTACACTTCATCCGTCCACGCCTCAGGCCAATCTAAGCAGAAGCAGGTAGCACAGAGCTGTGCGAGCAGATTTGATGAGGTGTGTTTGGAAAGCGCATCCCTTCAGCCCTCTGCCCATGTGTATGTGTGTACGTGTTTGCATGTGTGTGGCTGCATATGCATGTGAAGGTCAGAGGTTGGCATCTGTGGTCTTCCTAGGTCGCTGTCTGTTTTATATTGCATCGTGATCTCTTCATGAACCTTCATGGAGCATGTTGATTTGGTTAGTCTAGCAGGCCAGATAATTCTTGAAGATTCCACTTCCAAAGTGCTGAGGGGCCCTGGGGATCTGAACTCAGATCCTCTAGCTTGTGTGGCAAACACTTTGCCCACTGAGCCATTTACCCAGCTCCTATTTTGTTTTCTTTATTTAAAAAGTCATCTATTTGTTTATTTTCGTGTGGACACATGTCTGATCATGCAGGTCAGAAGACAGTGTGCAGGAGTCAGTTCATTTTTTTCCATCATCTGGGTCCCTGTCAGGGATAGAACTCTGGTCTTCAGTCTTAGCAGCAATCACCTTTATCTGCTAAGCCACCTTGTCAGTTCGTTTACAACAATCTATACTACTGGGTGCTCATTCCTTCTTTGAAGACAGAACTATAAAATATCACTGCACAAAAATAAAGAAATCCAAAATTAAAGTTAGTCGAGGCCATGCAAGTCCTCATCCCTGAAGCCCACAGAGTTCTAGTTATCCTCAAAAAAAAAAAAAAAACCACAGTAGGGGCTGGAGAGATAGCTCAGAGGTTAAGAGCATTGACTGCTCTTCCAGAAGTCCTGAGTTCAATTCCCAGCACCCACATGGTGGTTCACAACCATCTGTGATGAGATCTGGTGCCCTCTTCTGGCCTGCAGGAAAACATGCAGGTAGAATACTGTATATATAATAAATTAATAAAATCTTGAAAAAAGAAAGAAAACACAGTAAATACACCAAGAGACAGATGCTTTCCTTGTTCCTCTGGTCATTCTGAAGAAAGTTACCAAAGGAACAGAGATGAGACACAGCTTGCTACGGAATGTTGGGAAGTCCACAAGTCAAAGAGAAAGATGCGAGTTGGGCATGGTGGTGCATGTCTCCATCTTAGTCCTTGGGAGGAAGTTAAAGGTTGGCATGGGCAACTTAGCAAACTTTTGCTTGAAGATATAATAAAAAGGGGTTGGGACTCAGTTGTAGAGCCCCTGCCTAGAATCCCACATGGAGGGCCTGGGGACATGGCTCAGTGCCTATATGCAGCATATTGTATATAATACACAAGCATTGTATTCAGAGGATCATTTCCCAAGCTGGCATGAGTGGAAACACATGGGGTCTGGGGATGGGGGCTCAGGTTGAGTGGGTGTGGGTGGTACCTACAAAAGGTGAGGTTAGAGGCGGATGTGGGAAGGATAGTGGTGATCTGGCCAGAAAGACCTTGAATTCTAAGTTAAGGGTTTCAGAATTTATTGAGTTGTTTGTAAACAGTCACAGGGTCTGGAGAGATAACTCAGTGGTTAAGAGCCCTGGCTGTTCTTCTATGGAACCCAGGTTTGCTTCCCATTACCCACATGGCAGCTAAAAACCACCCATAACTACAGAGACATTGGTGCCCTTTTCTGACCTCCACAGGCACCAGGAACTCTTGAGGTGAACAGACATATATTAAGGCAAAACACCCACACACATAAAATAAATAATTCATGCATGCACACTTATACACACACACACACATACACACACGGGCACAAATACACAGAAGGATAAATTATCATAATGATCATCATGAGTTCAAGGCCATGACAAAACCCTGTCTCTCAAAATCAAAACAAGCAAAGCTCAGCTTGGGTTGTGGAGTTGGCTCAGTTGGTAGAGTGCTGGCCTAGCACACACAAAGCCCTGTGTTCCATCCCCAGCACCACAGAAACGGTATGATGTAGCATTCCTATGAATTCAGCCCTGGAGAGGTGGAACCAGGAGGATGAGGAGGTCAAAGTCATATTTGGCTATATAGCAAGTTTGAGGCTGTCCTGGGCTACATAAAACAATGTTTTTAAAAAAGGTTAAGAGCACTGGCTGCCCTTCCAAAGTCCCGAGTTCAATTCCCAGCAGTCACATGGTGGCTTACACCCATTTGAAATGAGATCTGGTGCCCTCTTCTGGCATTCAGGCATACATACAGGCAGAACACTGTATATATAATAAATAAACAAATCTTTAAAAAGTAAAGCCGGGTGGTGGTGGCACATGCCTGTAATCCCAGCACTCAGGAGGCAGACACAGGTGGATCTCTGTGAGTTCAAGGCCAGTCTGGTCTACAGAGCGAGTTCCAGGACAGGCTCCAAAGCTACAGAGAAACCATGTCTCAAAAAAACAAAAAACCCAACCAAACAAAAAAAGTAAGTAAAAGCAACCAACAAAAACTGCAGAAGTGTCAAAACTTGATTCTAATTACAACAAAAGTTCATCATTTCTAGTAGGAAATTAGAAATCCCAGGACAGTCTGGTTTAATCCCTGCTGGAAGTCACACATCCTCTTACTCAATATTGTGACTACAGAGGCCACTGCAAATTGGCCTTGGAGATATGAATAAGTCCTACGGAGTAGATGAATTTGCCATGGGGAGTTTGGGCCTCATGGAACTGAGAGATGGCTCAGCAGTTAAGCGTGTTTGTTCCTCTTTCAGGGGACTCACGTTTGGTTTCCAGCGTCCACATGGGGCAGCTCACAACTACCTATAATGATAGCTCTAGGGCACCTGACACCCCCTTCTAGCCCCTGTGGGCATTACAGTCTCATGTGCCCCCCCCCATTCATGCCTTTAATCCCAGCACTCGGGAGGCAGAGAGAGGCAGTTTTCTATGAGTTCAAGGCCAACATGGTCTACAGAGCAAGTTCCAGGACAGTCTGGGATGTTCCAGAAAGAAACCCTGCCTCAAAAATAGATAGATAGATAGATAGATAGATAGATAGATAGATAGATAGATAGACAGACATAATCTATTAATTGTGACAATCTGCTATATATGATCAGAAGTTTCCCAACGCTGAAGAAATTTCTGGCAAGACCAGGCACAGTGGTGCAGAATCCTAGCACCTAGGAGATAGCAGGTGGATCTTTGTGTACTGAAGGCCAGTCTGGTCTACAAAGTGAGTTCCACAACAGCCAGGACTATATAGAGAGATCCTGTCTAAAACAAACAAACAAGCAAGCAAGCAAGCAAACAATTTTTTTAAAAAAGGCGGGTGAGAACCAGCTGCTGTAAACTGACCCCATCACCATTGTGGCACACATCAAATAAAGTTTCTGGCAGATATGCAAATTAGCCCTCTACCAGTCAGCTTCCAGATGTTTCACGTCCTTTGGATTCCTGGTGCTGGGATGAGAAGTATGAACTACCACACCCGGTTTGTGTGGTGCTGGGGGATGAACCCAGAGCTTCGCGCTAGGGATGCTCTCTAAACAGAGTCAAATCCCCAGCCCTCTTTTTACTTTTATTTTGGGATAGGTTCTCATTCTTAATCTTCTTGCCTCAGCCTCCAAAGCAGCTGAAGTTACAGACCTGTATCACTGTATGTTTGAGAAAATTTTGCCTTTTCCAGTGTTTGCCTCGTACTGAACTCTTGTGACATATGTAGTTGGGGAGAAAGCGTTTGTCTCACTCAGTTTCAGGGTGGGGTTGTCATGGTAGCACAGGGAGGCTATGTGGCCAGAGTTTAGGAGCTGGTTACAGTGAACCCACAGTCAGGGACAGAGAGTGAGGAATACAATCTAATGCTCAGCTGGCTTCCTTCACCTTGGGCATGTCAGGGAATGGTGCTGCCCACAGTGGGTTGGGTCTTCCCATCCTAGTTAATATAGTCAAGACAGTCTCCCATAGACATACCAGCAGGCCAGCCTGATCTAGACAATCCCTCATTGAGATCTGTTTCCTAGGTGCACTAGACTGTACCAAGTTCACAATTGAAACTGAGCATCATACCCTTCCCGTGGAAATGAAGATAACTCTTCTGTGTCTTCTTCCAAAACTTTACTGTTAGATGGATGATCCATCCAGAATCAGTTGATTGTGTGTGTACTTTAGTGTGGATGCACATGTGTGGGGTGTATGTGCACATTTGTGTAGAGGTCAGAGGTTGTAGGAATTTAGCAGAGTCTGGAGTAGACGTTAGAATGAACAGTTTCCACTGTACCTGGAGCAAACGGTAGAGTGAACAGCTGTTTCCTAGAAGTGCTTTTGACACTGAAGAATCATTGCAGAAAACAGCAAAGAATATGGAAAACAGAGGATGTTTTCCATGGTTTGTAGAATTGCAGCCTTCCCACGACTTTGGTCAAAAGACACCTCTGGCACACCTGAGGCTCTTGGATTATTGTGTATTGCAAACAATGTACTATCAAGGACTAAAGTCATGAAAGCATGTGATGCCTTCCTTTAGACAGACGTACAGTTAGATCGGGGATCTTGGGATAAGGAAATACCCAAAAAACAACTTTGTGTAGCAACCAATAAATGTGCCTTTGTATGGCTGTTCAGAGTTCAGTCTATCAGAGGCTGGGCCTTCTTGCTGCCACACAGGCCTTAACATTTCACCTTGCTGTGACCTCTTTCTTCAACCAACACAGGCAACACAGAACACCCCGACAAAAGTCAGCCTTGAGTGTCAATCCTCAGGAGTCAGCTGCTTTATGCTTTGGAGGCAGCCTCTCACTGACCTGGAGCTCACCAAGTAGGCCAGCTCCTGCCTGGGATACAGACATGTACCAGAAATGCTTAGCTTTTGCTTTTTTTAAAATTTTTTTTTATTTTTTATTTTTCTCTGCTCCCCTCCCTGCCACACCCCTCCCTCCCTCAACCCTCCTCCAAGGTCCCCATGCTCCCAATTTATTCAGGAGATCTTGTCTTTTTATACTTTCTACTTCCCACGTAGATTATATCTATGTAAGTCTCTCTTAGTGTCCGTATTGTTGTCTCAATTCTCTGGGATTGTGGTTTGTAAGATGGTTTTCTTTGCCTTATGTTTAAAAACCACCTATGAGTGAGTACATGTGATAATTGTCT
>PVIU01018013.1:0-40186 GCA_004026605.1 Ondatra zibethicus
TACATTAATCATAAACTGGCTGGCCTAGTAGCTCAGGATTCTTATTAATTAATTCTTACATCTTACATTAACCAATTCTTGTCTGTGTTAGCTACATGGATTGGTACCTTTTTCAGCGAGGCAGTCCCATCTTGCATCCTTTACATCTGGGTGACAACTGCAGACTGACTCTTTCCTCTTCCCCACCTCTACTTCCTGCCTGGCTACTGGCCAATCAGCATTTTATTAAACAAGTACAAGAAACAAACATTTACAGGGTAAAACCATTGTCCTGCAGCACATTATTAGATTGAGGAACTTAATAGACATTGAAAATATCATTATTTAATTAGGTCAAAAACCCCATACAGTAGTCTACTGAGCTGTATAGCTCTTTATTTGATCACAGCCTTCATATATCATTTCTGGTGTTGTGTGTTCATCAAAGAGGAACAGAGCCAAAATCAAAGCAGGCTTAGGAAAGAATCTTGACAGTTACTTTGGGAATATGCAGAAGACCATAGTCTGCTCTCAGATGCACACCCAGAATTTCCATTGACGTCAGTTCTTTCTGCTCACACGTATCCAAAGGCTGGCTCTGGCCCTTAGATATTAAACTAAATAATTCCCTGTGTGGGGATGTCAGAAAGCAACACAGATCAGCTGAGAGGGACAAGCTATTAACTGGGAAAGGGAGGCTTTTCCGTAGTAATTCCAACCCTGATAAATTAGGACAGTCCAGGGATACAAACTGTGTGCCCTGCCCATTACTCTTTAAATTTACAAATACGATCTGCAAATGTGTTTTTAAGAATGTACTTGCTTTTTCAAGTACGGAGGAGGTGGTTCCAGTCATATTTTCAGCCTTTTCTCATTGTACACATTCAAATGTAGAGAAATTAAAATCCTAAACCCTGATATTATAAGATTAATTTCATTTTATAATTTTCGATAATACAGAGTAAACCCTAATTCTCCAAACTAGTATAACTTTCCATTATTATATGTACTTTTCATGCTGAGAGTGTCTGGAGTTGAAGAACTGTAGGAATCCTTTCCTTTTCCGTTCTTCAGACATTGGTGTGCTAGCTATGCAAGCTCTACCAAACTCGCGTTCTTGACTTAACCTCCTCAACGCCGAGTTTCCCGTCTTCCAACTATTAGGATTCTTTTTTTTTTTTGATTAAACAAATGAGAAGATCTGACTTGGGTGTTAAATTGAGATAGGCTGTTGCTGATCCTCAGGAAGAGAGATATAGTAAACAAGAAGGTCACATGGCCTTCCATCAATCTGTAATCAGATTGATGACTATCTTAAATGTCATCATAGAACTTTCACCCAGCAACTGATGGAAGCAGATGCAGAGATCCACAGAGGAGCACTGGACATAGGTTTCTAGAACAACCATGCATCTAACTTTAGTATGGCAGACTGTGGTGCTGAATTAGAAACTTGGGTCTTGGTGTTAGTCACAAATATATCGACTTGAACAAATATACATGGATAAACGATTTTGAGATAGGATTTCTCTGTAGCCCTGGCTGTCTTGGAACTAGTTCTGTAGACCAGGCTAGCCTCGAACTCAGAGATCTGCCTGCCTTTGCCTCCAGAGTACTAGGATTAAAGGTGAGTACCACTACACCTGACTTGAAAATGATTTCTTTAGACTTGAAGAGTTGGTATAAACAAACCCCAGGTTCCTTTCCTTTTCAGGACTGAACTTGAATGGCCACACCTAGTAGGAGTGTCCTTTGCTTCCTTCGATGCTGCTGGGCAGAGGTGGAGCAGTGTACTTCACTGAGGATGTATGTGGAGATTGCTGTGTCTGCCTTATCACCTTCCCTTGTCCTCCCTTGAAGCACCTGTACGGGTCAAGTAAAGGGTGACAGAGAGGAAAAGTGGTAGAATTAGGGGTGCTAGTGCTGTGGGTGGAACAGGCTAGGAGGAGTAGACTTGGAGCTGAAGGGGATGAACTTTTGGGTTGAGAAAGGGAGAATTATAAACTAGGGAGAGCTCATCTTTCTCATTGTAGAGCTTGTTGCTTTCTAAAGTGCTTTCTGTGTCGAGCACAGCGTAGACTGAGGCAGTGGATATATTGGTTTGTCTTTACAGGTTCCACTCTGTTAAGTTTTTAAAGACACAGTTGCTGTTTGCTGGCACCCCAAGGCATGCATTCATAACAGGTTTTCTTGCTCATCTGGCTAGGTTTTAGTTTCCGCTTTTTAGATTTTTTTTTTCTTAAAGAGATAAAATTCAAACCAATGGCCTTGTGCAAGTCAGTTTCTAACCAGCAGAGTTGATCTACCCAGTAAAAAGTAGTTCCCAGTGTGGTTCAGCACTGATGTTTGCTAGAGCATCTAACTAAAGAAATCCTTTCAGTGTGAGGGAAGGGAAGGCCCTTACCTGAGAATTCCTATCTCTTTCACCTCCCAGAAACTCTGGCTTTTCTGCGGGGTGGGGGGATGAGCCACTCTGGGGGTCTCTCTCTCTCTCTCTCTTTCTCTCTCTCTCGTGTGTGTGTGTGTGTGTGTGTGTGTGTGAGAGAGAGAGAGAGAGAGGGGGGGGGAACAAAGCATAAAGGACTACTTTGTATTTTAGCTTTCTTCCAGCATTTTCCTTAGCAGGAAAATCCTGAAATCATTGTTTTGTCTTTAGTTTTCTGGAATTTAAAGTATGGACTTCAGTGCCCTTAAATGCACTGGTTACCAAGAAAAGCAAATGTTTCTCTGTGGCATTCTGTTGACATTCTGAAGCATTACTCTGCTTGGCATTTATTTCAGGCTGGAGAAGAATTGTGTTTTATGATCTTCACTGCAAATGGCACAATCCAAATAAATCTGGACTTCTGACCTGTCTGTAAATGGCAGCCTTTTCCCAATAGCTAGTGGTATATTTCATTTCATGTTTAATAGGGGGGTAATTAGATTTTGCCTTTTGGTGGAAAACTTTGAGTGATTACTTAAAAATCAACAAAACAAAAATCTTTCATATAGTCCCACGGGGCGTGGGTCTTTTGTTCAACCTCTTTAATGAATGATGTTCTCAGGCTCATAGGCGTTTTCAGCCTGTGTGTAACCTTCCTTGTCCTCTTTTTCTTCTTCTCCACTGTTCTTACTGCAAGTTTTGTTTTTCATAAAATGTGTTAGTTATTCTAAAATGTATTAGTTATTATAAATAGAATACATTATTACATTTTTAGCTTCTCAAGTTATTCTAGATGGGACTGGAGAGATGACACAACAGTCAAGAGTACTGGGTGCTTTTCCAAAGGACCTAGATTTGCTCCCAATATCCAGCTACAACTATTTGTAATTCAATAGAATATGACACCCTCTTCTGGACTCTGTGGGCACCAGGCATACATGTGGTTTATAGACTTACAATGTAGGCAAAACCACCTGTACACATAAAATAGAAAAGAAATGTCAATTTGATATAAAATGTCACTATGGCATGTCTATACACACTTAAAAAGATCCATCTTCTTCCTTTTATTATTTCCCCCCACAGCCCTGTATCTTTACTGTTGCCCTGCTCCACAGTAGTGCCTCCTCCTGCTTTTACGTCTCATGTACTCCATTACCCTCTTTTCTTCCTTCCCCACCTCTTAAGAATTCTTATTTCCCTTTATACTTAACATCTCTCTCACACACACACACGAGAGAGAGAAAGAGAGAGAGAGAGGGAAAGAGAGAGGGAGAGAGAGAGAGAGGTTAAAATCTAGGATCTGCATATGAGAGAACATGTGTTATTAGTATTTGTCTTTCTGAGTCTGGCATATTCTGTTTAACAACATTTCCAGTCCCGTTCATTTTTCTGTAAATGTCATCATTTTATTTTTGCTTTATAGATGAATATAATTCTATTGTATATATGTTACACGTTGTCTTTATATGTTTTCTGTTGGTAGGCATCTAAGCTAGCTCTGTTTCTTAGCTATTATGAATATGGCAATAAAAATGGCTGCACAGGTATCTCTGTGATAGAACTTAAGGATTCTTTAGGTACCCAGGAGTTCTGTATCTGGACCATATGTTAGCTCTATTTTAGTTTTTTGAGGAACCTCCATACTGGTTTCCATAGTGACGGTATAAATTTACATTTCCACCAGTACTCAATAAGGATTCCCCTTTCCTCATACCTTTGCCAACATTTCTCATTTGTTTTTTAGATGTTAGTCATTCTTTCTAGGAGGAGGTGTAATCCCAAAGTAGTTTTAGTTTACATTTTTCAAGTACCTTAGGATCTTGGACACCTTTTCAAAAGTTTATTGGCTATTTATGTTTCTTCTTTTGATAACTGTCTATCCAGTTCAATGTATTGATTTGAAAACCTTTGTGTTTAATTTTTAATTTTCATAAATTCTGCATATTAATACCTTGTCTGTGTAGCTAAAAGGGACTTTTCTCCGATAGGCTGTTTCTTAACTCAAATGATTGTTCCTTTACCCTTTAGATACTTTTAAATTTCATGAAGTCTCATTAGCCCATTCTTGGGATTATTTACAGTGCTACTGGAGTCATTTGAAGAAAATTCTTGCCTAGGTCTAGATCTTAAAGTATTTTTTTCTCTAACAGTTTCAATCTTTATATTACAATCTTTAATGTGTTTAAATGGATTTTTAATTAGATGTATGGATATAATTCCATTCTTCTATATGTGGGTTGGAAGTTTTGAATCATTTGTTGAAGAGGTTTTATCCTAATGAATTTTTCGAGATTTATGTTAAAATTTGGGAGTCCATAACATTGTTGGATTTATTTCTGTGTTTGATATTCTATCCCAGACACCGCAAATCTATTTTTGTGCTAGTACCATGCTATCTTTGTTGCTATGGTTTTAGTTTTTCAGGGTCTTTTCTTTTTCCTTTGAATATTAGGATAAAATATTTTAAAAAATATTTATTTATAAATATTAGGCTCCTCAATGGATACATCTACAAACCACTTCCACACCTAAGGGTCAGGGAACATTGTGAAAGAGGGGTGGAAAGATTGTTATAACCAGAGAATTAAGGAGTTTGCTGTGAGATTGTGTCTCCTAGAAATACCAGAATCTACACCATAAAGTCTCACCAACATAACTTCTCAAATATCATCTCAACAAGGGTCATACCAATGGGCATATCAAAATGATTGGGAAAAAGCCTACAAGGTTTCAGCCCTACACAAAAAAGCTGTAGGAGACTGAAGCTGGGAGTGGAAGAGGTGGTCTTTCTCAGGGAAGAGCATATTAACTGGTTGTTCAGTGACAATAATCAGGTCTGAAAAAATACATACAAGTAACTTTATATGGACTGAGCAGGTTATGTTTAAGATTATATATGTATATACATAATATGCATACAATAACAGTGAAAAAAGAATCAATGGATTTGAAAGAAAGTAGGGAGGGATATATGGAAGGGTTTGGAGGAAAGAAAGGGAAGGGAGGAAGTTTGTAATTATATTAAGCTTAAAATGTTTATTTTTATTTTCTGTGTGCAAATGATTTTTCTTTATGTATGTATATGTGTACCATGTGCATGTCTGGTTCCTTTGTTGGCCAGAAGAGGGCACTGGATCTCCTGGAACTGAGATTGCAGTTCTGAGCCATTATGTGGTTCCTGGGAACAGAACCTGGGTCCTTTGCAAGAGCAGTAAGCACTCTTGGTCTCTGAACCATCTCTCCAGCCCACTGGGTCTTTTTTTTTCTGTTAAAAATATCATTGGGACTTTCATGGAGAGAGTGTGCAATCTGTAGGCTGTTGTAAGCAAAATCAATATTACATTGATTTTTAAAATATTTTGTAAATTCAGAAGCCTGGAAAGTCTTATATCTTCTAATATCTTCTTCAATTTCTTTCACCAATGCCTGAAAATTTTTAGTTGTAGGATCTTTATCTTGATAGCTAGGTTTATTCATAGGTATTTCATTTTATTTGAAGCCATTGTGATTGGAATATTTTTTCTAATTTCTTTCTTGACAAGTTTATTATATTTCATTTTAATTACTTTTTGAGAATTTGGGGTGTTGCATATTTATATCATTTCAACCCCCGTTCTTGCTGAAACTCCTCCATACACCATAATTCTCAAATGAATTTAATTCTTCTTTAATTTAATTGTTTTACACACACATGTGTAAAAATGAAGTCTGCTTAGTTTATTTAGTATTGTTAAAGGTTTGCCAGTCTTACTTATTTTTTCAAAGAACCAACTCTTTGATTCTGTTGATCTCCATTTATTAATTTCTTTTCTAGTCTTTAGTATTTCTTACTGTCTAATACAGTTGGTTTGGCTTCTTTTTAAAAGATAACTTTGAGGTATCTTAGGTTGTTTGAGATCTCTTTGATTTTCTTTATAAGCACTTAGCTATACACTTCTTTTCTTAAAACCTCTTTGACTGTATCTTAGAGGTTCTGGAAGGTTATGATAGCATTTTCATTTGATTGTAGGGATCTTTTAATTTCCTCCTTGATTTCATCGATGACCCAGTGTTCATTCAAAAGGGTTTTTCTCATTCTCCAAGTGTTTCTATAGTTTCTTTTCTTGTTTAATTTTAGTTTTATTCCAATGTGGTCTGAAAATAGAACTTACTTTGATTCTTTTGTATTTGTTTCTTTTTAGCCCTTTTATTGAAAATAGTTTTTTTTTCACATAATATATCCTGGTTATGGCTATTCCTCCCTTTTCTCCTTCCAGTTCTTTCTCATTATCCCATATCCCATCCAGATCCACTCCCTTTCTGTCTCTCACTAGAAAGTAAATAAGCTTCTGAAGTATAATAAAAACGTAGAAGAAAGTATAATAAAATAGAATAAGATAAAACAAAAACTAACTCATTGGAATTGGACAAGACACAGACAGAAGGAGAAGAACCCAAGCGATTCAAACGCCCTAAGAAACAGAGACTCATTTGTTCTCGTCTATCAGGTTCAGTGTATCTGGTTTTATGTTGAGGTCTTTGATCCATTTGGAGTTTTTGGCAGGGTGTAAAATTATTCCACAAAATATAAACAGAGAGAACATTGCCCAATTCATTTTATGAGGCCACAGTTACCATGATACTCAAACCATATAAAGACCCAACAAATTACATACTAATTACATACTAATTTCCTTTATAAATATAGTTTCAAAAAACAATGTGAAAGAAAAGAAGACATGATCATTTCATTAGATTCAGAAAATGTCATTGAAAACATCAACACATCTTCATGGTAAAAGTCCTGAAGAGATTAGGGATAAAGGAACATACCTAAATGCAATAAAGGCACTTAATAGTAAGCGCATAGCCAACATCATTTTAAATGAAGAGAAACTCAAAGCAATTCTGCTAAAATCAGGACAGACAAGGTTGTCCACTCTTTCCATACCCATTCAATATGGAACTTCAAGTCTTAGATAGAGCAATAAGACAACTGAAAGCGATCAAGCAGATACAAAAAAAAAAAAAAGGAAGTCAAAGAATCTTTAATTTGCAGATGATGTGATAGTACACATAAATGACCCTAAAATTCGACTGGGGAAATCCTACATCTGATAAACAAAGTAACAGCATACAAAATTCTCACAAAAATCATTAACCCTCCTATATGCAAATAGCAAATGGACTGAGAAAGAAGTCAGGGAAACACTTTTCACATTAGCCTCAAACAATATAAAATCTCCCGGATTGTCTTTAACCAAGCAAATGAAAGACTTGTGTGATAAAAACTTTAGGATGAAAAGATCTCCTCCCATGCTCATGGATTGGTGGGATTAATATCATGAAAATGCTATTTTACCATAAGCAATCTGTAGATTCAGTGCAATTCCCATAAAAATTTTAACAAAATTATTCACAGATAAATAAAAACCTCATGAAAGCTAGGACAATCTGAAATTAAAAAACAAAACAAAACAAAAACCATGGGAGGCATGCTCTTGGGTAGGCAGAATTGACATAGTAAAAATGGCAATCCTACCAAAAGCAATCTACAGATTCAACGCAATGCCCATCAAAATCCCAGCAAAATTCTTCACAGACCTCAAAAGAACGCTACTCAACTTCATATGGAAAAGCAAAAAACCCAGCATAGCCAAAATAATCATGTATACAATAAAAGAACTTCTGAAGGCATCACAATCCCTGACTTCAAACTCTACTACAGAGCTACAGTACTGAAAACAGCCTGGTATTGGCATAAGAACATACAGGAGGACCAATGAAACCGAATAGAAGATCCAGATATCAATCCACACATCTTTGAACACCTGATTTTTGACAAAGAAGCAAAAAATATTAAATGGAAAAAAGAAAGCATATTTAACAAGTGGTGCTGACATAACTGGATATCAACATGTAGAAAAATGAAAATAGACCCATATTTGTCACCATGCACAAAACTCAAGTCCACATGGATCAAAGACCTCAACATAAAGCCAGCCACACTGAACCTTATAGAAGAGAAAGTGGGAAGTACACTTGAGCGCATTGGCACAGGAGACCATAACCCTAGCAGCACAGACACTGATAGAAACAATTAATAAATGGGAACTCCTGAGACTGAGAAGCTTCTGTAAAACAAAGGACACGGTCAACAAGACAAAACGACAGCCTACAGAATGGGAAAAGATCTTCACTAACCCCACATCAGGCACAGGTCTAATCTCCAAAATATACAAAGAACTCAAGAAATTGGTCATCCAAGATCACATAATCCAATAAAAAAAATGGAGTACAGACCTAAACAGAGAACTCTCAACAGAGGAATCTAAAATGGCTGAAACACACTTAAGGAAATGTTCAACATCCTTAGTCATCAGAGAAATGCAAATCCAGAGATTCCATCTTACACCTGTAAGAATGGCCAAGATCAAAACACTGATGACAAATTATGCTGGAGAGGCTGTGGGGTAAAGGGAACACTTCTGCATTGCTGGTGGGAATGCAAGCTGGTACAACCCCTTTGGATGTCAGTGTGGCGATTTCTCAGAAAATCAGTAAACAACCTTCCTCAAGACCCAGTTATACCACTTTTGGGTATATATCCCAAGGATATTCAATCATGCCACAAGGACATGTGGTCAACTATGTTCATAGCACCATTGTTTGTCATAAACAGAACCTGGAAACAACCTAACTGCCCCTCGATCGAAAAATGGATAAGAAAAATGTGGTACATTTACACAATGGAGTACTACACAGCAGAAAAAAATAACAACAGCTTGAATTTTTCAGGAAAATGGATGGAGCTAGAAAGCATTATTTTGAGTGAGGTAGCCCAGACACAGAAAGACAATTATCACATGTACTCACTCATAGGTGGTTTTTAAACATAAAGCAAAGAAATCCAGCTTACAAATCCCAATCCCAGAGAATTTAGACAACAATGAGGACACTAAGAGAGACTTACATAGATCTAATCTACATGGGAAGTAGAAAAAGACAAGATCTCCTGAGTAAATTGGGAGCATGGGGATCTTGGGGGAGTGTTAAAGCAGGGAGGGGAGAGGCAGGGAGGGGAGCTGAGAAAAATGTAGAGCTCAATAAGAATCAATAAAAATAAAAAAAATCATGGAAGGTATCTCCATCATCATTTTCAAGTTGTACTACAGAGCTATAGTTGTAAAAGAACAGCGTGGTGTTGACACAAAAACAGACACATTAATTAATGTAATCTAATGGAAGACCCAGATACCTATTGACAGCTGAATTTTGATAATAAAGCCAGAAATACACACTGGAAGGAAAGAAAGTATCTTCAATAGATGGCGCTGATCTCACTGGACAGCTACATGAGACTTGCTTTGCATGCTATAATGTGATAATTTCAGAGAAAATCTGTGGGTTGGTGGGAAGAAAATGGAATATCATGTAGATTTCTGTTAAATCCAATTTATCAGTGGCATAGCTTGTCTCTAAGATTTTTTTGTCCATTTTTAGTTAGGAAGATCTGTTTAAGATGAGAGTGTAGTATTTCAACCTCCCACTCTTACTCTATTACAACTTTTCCAACCTTACATGCCTTTTAGTGTCTGTTTTATGAAATTGGGAACCCAAACATTCAGAGTATGCATATTTACAATTGTTATTTTTTTTGATGAATTCTTCAAGTAACTGCTTTCCTTATCTTCGTTGTGTTTTGGTTTGAAGTCTACTTAATTAAAAATCAGAACAGCCCTGTAACAATGTTTTAAGTTTTCATTTGTTTGGCATGGTGATTTCTATCCTTTGACTCTCAGTTTGTGGATATTTTTGCTATTGAGGTGTATTTCTTGAAACAGCAGAAAGTTGGATCTTGTTTTTTTGTTTTGTTTTGGTTTGATTTTTTTTTAGACAGGATTTCCCTGTGAAGTATGGCCATAGTACAGGTTGGTTTTGAACTCATAGATCTGTCTGCTTCTGCTTCTGGGGTGCTGGGATTGAAGGTGTGTGCCACCTCTGTCTAACCTGGCTTGTGTTTTTAATGCAGTTAGTTAATCTGCATCTTTGAATTTTCTGTTTCCATTTGTATTATTCTTGAGAGGACTTTACTATTTCTCATGATTTAGTTTGTCATCTCAGTTTCTCCCCTATGAGTATTAGGGGTTTCCTTGTTTTCTCTGCTGGACTTGTTGGATTCCTTACAGATCTCCTTTGTTTATCTACTCTTTGCATGGAATATATTTTGTACTCTTCTTTCATCTTTCTTCTTTGTCTAATAATATCCCTTAAAGAATTTTCTGCACTGCTGGATTGGTTGTTGTAGGGAATGTAGTTTACAGTTATTTGAAGCTCAGAGTATTAATAATCAATAAAACAAGGAGGAAAGAGTAAATGAGGAAAGGGAGTAAATTATGAATGAGAGAAATAGTAGAAAGGTTATAGGTATTAGAAATAATAGAAAGAATGTGCACAGGTACAGAAAAGGACAGTCATAAAAGCCTATTTATTTGAGATGTATGCTAAAATAAAGCAACTAAATGATTGGTGTACAAAGTATAAATTAAAGTATTTAATTAAAATGAAATATACTATATGAACTCAGAATTACCTCTTAGCTGAGATGAATGTGGTTTATCCATCTCATTCAATGTCTTTGTAATAGTTTCTACAGTTGTGGGGAAGGCTGCAAATATTAGTAGTCCCAACAAGTCAACTTGTTAAGTTATTGCTGAGGGAAATTTCTGTGTGTGACTCCACTTTTTGCTGAAATTGTCCAATCTGAGAACCTTTGCCTGCCAGCTACAGTTTCATCTCCAGTGTCTAAGGAGCTTTCTGTGACTGTTGTGACTTTCTGTGACTTGATTGTGAAGAAGTTGAAGGTCCAGCCACATGTGTTTAGCTTTTTATTGGGTAGTTTCTTCCTGGTTGTGTCCATCAGTGAGGACTGTGCCACGTTCATCAGGGGACTTCTCATGTACCCATGTTGTCACTTGCCCAGACAGTGGTGAGGATGACTACTCCTTCTTAGGCTATTAACTCCAGAGTACCTGTTGGGAGCCACAGCTTCAGGTCCTCAGTTTATTCTTCTGCTCCCATCTCCAGAGCCTGTAGTACTTCAGTCATTTCTCTGCTCCTGGTATGTCTAACACATTCCTGTAGCTTGGTCCAGCACACTGTGCTTGTGGTATAGAGGAGAAAAATGCCTCCTTGGTAGTTTCCACTGACCCATCCCAGCATGAGCAGCGTTGTATGGCTGGATGCTGAATGGCAGCTGCTCCTGGCTTCTTCTTGCAGACATCTCATCTAGGCCTGTCTCTTCTATCTTTGGCTTTCTTTTATCAGAATAGATTTGTTGCTGTTTGTTTGCTTGCTTTTTTTTCATCTCAGTTCTTTTGCCTGGTTACACAGAAGATACTTCTATCTTGCCATCCCTCCTGGGACTCTAACAGTATCTTCTGTGACTTTTGTTCTTCTTTCTTTTGTGATATATGTTTTTCAATTACTGACTCCTAGAAATTATTTTTTGGAGGAAAAGAAATTCAGATTCTCTTTCGACAAGTATTTCTTCCATAGAAAAACAAATAAAAAATAGTTGAAAGGGGATATAAAATGTGTCTTATTTAAAACTAAATATCTTGATTTAAAACCAAAACTCCTGATCTTCACTTTTTCTCTTTAATCCTTTAAGCTCGGTCAGGAAATCTAGGGTTTCATGTCACATAAAAGAGAATTAAAGAGATGAAATACACAAAAGCTCACTGTAAGCTGTAAAATACCATCTAAATATAAGATCTCATAAAAAATAAAAGGAGTTGAGGTTTAAAAGGAACTCCTGTTTTATAATTTATTTTATAATTTATTTTAGGTACTTGTAAATACCCTATTTTCATAGATAATTTTTATTAAAAACTTTGTAGAATAGTGATTTTAAGTTATATAATTCACTCTTACCTCTGGTCAGAAATCTACTTAAAGCATTTTAGAAATATAGATATTCCTTTTATGAAAATCTATAAAGTAGAAGAATATATTTCTCTTTTGGCAGTCCTTGCCCGTTTTCATACTCCTGAGGGGATTCAGATCTTTGATCTAAGATATTCTTGCCATAATTGAAGGCTCTTTCTTTTGCCACATTCTCATGACTTTTAAAATATGCATAGAATATTTTTGAAATTCTGAAAGTCTCAGCCTTGTTAGAAGAAATATACTTGCATTATCTAGATTTTTCCTGGTAGTATATATTTGTTGCAATTTTATTCTGCAAAGCATCTTTATTCTCAAACCCATTTTGAGAATAAAGTAAAAGTAAAAATCTCTAGATAAAAGCTTGCTTAGCTCCATTATTCTTTTTTATAACATAATTCTTTCTTGATTCTTTGGGAATTTCACATCATGTACCCCAATCCCGCTTACCTCTGAGTTTCTCCATATTCACCCTTCATCTCTACAGCATCCTCCCAAAGAAAACCCCTCAAATCATTTAAAAACAAAACAAACAAGCAAAAGAAAAATCACCTCACTCCTCCATCATTCCACCACCTCTTCATTCACCCTAGTGGCATCAGGAGCTTCAGTGTGTCACACAATACACCCTTTTGTCTAATCAGCCCTATCCACAAAATGTTCATTGCAATGAGTCCTTGGTCTGGTTCAAGACCACTGGCACATCATCATTACTGGGCCTTCGTCTAAAGCCCTCTTGGATATCCTGCTGTTGTGTTGAGTCATGGGGATCCTGCAGTTACAGTTCTGAAGAAGGATCAATCCCTTCATGTAATCCAGCAGGTCATAGGTGGGGTAGCTGTTAGGGTAGGCTAACCCAATGCCCAGGATATGGGTCTTGCTGGTAACTGAGCTGGTTGGTCCTGGTCAATAAGGGATGGAGCCAAATCAGCACCTTCTTTGGATTTCAGTGCACAGTTCCTATGACCCCCTATGGAAGCATGGGCCATGGATATCATCATAGACTCCAACTGTAGCAGCACCACAGACCCAGACATGACCCTCAGTGTCGGAGACCAGCCTCAACAAAAATATCACTTACCAGGGCAGGGGCATGGGGATCATAAAAATAAGTAAAGAGTATGAAGATGTGAATAAAATTATAAAACAGAAAACATTGGATAGTACTGAGAGGGAATTCCAGTGAATGCTGAAGTCACCTGTGTTTAATTTTCCATATACTTTTACACCCCAATACAAAAGGGGGAAGAAAGCAACAAAAGACTTTTTTTTTAACATGATACAAAGGACAGTTCAAATAGTTAATCGCTTCAACACTTTGAGACATCAAGTCATTAGCATTCTGTTGTTTAGTCAGTGAAGCCACCCTAGACCAAGTATCCTAAAAGCAGCTACTCTCCAGGTAACCTCCTACTACAAAAGAAGGAGCAAAAGTATGCTTGCATATCTTGACCATCTGTCAGGGTGAAGTGGATCTACCTGTATGAGCCACCTTAATGTCAAAAGAACCAAGTAACTATATCCTGAATAAGGATGTATATCCCTGATTATTGTCATCAATTTTGAACAACTTCCAAACTCTCTGACCATTAGACAAAGTGGAAATAGGCTCTCATTTTTGGGTCTCCACAATTCATCTCTTTTTATTAATTTTAATAAAGCCTATGCTGCTGCAACAGGACAGATGATAGCATCTGCGTTAGGTGAACACTTTTTCAGGAGATTTTGTCATTTTCTACTTCTCATGTAGATTAGATTAATGTATGTCTCTCTTAGGGTCCTCATTGTTGTCTAGGTTCTCTGGGATTGTAACTTGTGGGCTGGTTTTCTTTGCTTTATGTTTAAAAACCACTTATGAGTGAGTACATGTGATAATTGTCTTTCTGTATCTGAGTTACCTCACTCAAAATGATGTTTTCTAGCTCCATCCATTTTCCTGCAAAATTCAAGATGTCATTTTTTTTTCTGCTGTGTAGTACTCCATTGTGTAAATGTACCACATTTTCCTTATCCATTCTTTGGTCGAAGGGCATTTGGCTTAGCCATTAAAGGCTAGGCTCACAACCAAAAATATATAAAGTTATGTTTTTAATGTGCAATGGGCACACTCCACAATTCCTTGTTCTTGAGAATTATAGGGAATACCTGTCTTATGTTTGATAGTCCATTGGGAACAAAATTCTTGAAATGCTTTACTAACATATCTGGACTCATTTTTATGTTTTTTTGGGGTCCCCATATATGAGAAACATTTTAAGCAATGAGTTATTACATATTTAGTGGCTTTCCTAGTTTGTGCAGTGGCCATCAAGAATCCTGAATATATATTGATTGTCACATGCATATATCCTAATTTGCCAAACTCTACAATATGAATAACATCCATTTGTCAAAAATGATTAGGAAGTAGTCCAAGGGGATTTACCCCCAGATGAGGTACAGGTATATCACATTGCTTAACAATGTGGCGAGCAGCTTTTCTTGTTAATCTAAATTGTTTTTTTAACTTATACTATTTTGATGATGCAGAGCATGTGATTGCTGAACAAGCTAAACCTGAGTTAAAGCAATTATTTTTGTAAGCTTATCAGCTAAAGCATTACCTTTAGCTAATGGACTAGAAAGATTTGAATGCGCTATTATATGCCCTATAAAGCATGGCAACCTTCTTTGATATATGGTGTTTTGAATTTGGTGGAACAGCATCTTAACTTGCTTATTGCTAGTCCCAACAGATGGAATGGTTTCTAGGACTTGAAGAGCATTAAATATATATTTACTGTCAGTATATAGATTAAATGTCTTATTTGCAAAAGGCTGAAACACTACAGCAATAGCTCGCAGCTCAACTATTTGAGTTGAGTTCGGTTCTGTTTGCACTACATGTCTTTCACCATTAACCACATATGCAGCTCTTCCATTGGAAGAACCATCTATAAAAATTAACAAAGCATCCTTTAAGGGATCTTTTGCTACAACCTTTGAGAAAATAAAGAAATATAGTTAGTGAATTGCAGCAACAAATCATCTGGGAAAAGATTATTAATCTGACCTTTAAATTGAGAAAACACAATTGCCCAAGAATCACTATTTTGAAATATCAATCATTTTTTTCCTTAGTATAAGGAACATTGATCATAGTTGGTTCTCTGCCAAAATATCTCCTAGATTTTAGCCTGCTCTTTTGTGCTAAGCAAGCTACTGCTTTAAAATAAGGGTTTAATACCTTAATTGGTAAAACAGGAAAGTGTAGCCATAAAATTGGACTATTCTGTCATAATACTGCTGTAGGAGTAAGTGTTGTGGGTAATATACATGCTTGCCAAGGCTGATCATAATTAATAATTATATTATATATTAATAATGTACTTGCTGTTTCTGTATTATATAATCTACCTGCATGAGTACCTGCCTGACAGCTTCTGTAAGCTGTCTAATGGAATTTGGTTCACTGTTCCCTTTAAGAATTTTACTTAGTGGCTCAAGGTCTTCCCATAGGATATTTTAGATAAGGTTTTCTCCATTGGATGTTTTATTAAAAGTTTGTAACTACCTTTCTAAGCCAAGTTGCAAGTCTCCATATATAGTATGAGGAGGAGCGGGCTATGTCCCACTGCCCAGATCCCGGCTGCTGGCCTGCTTTTGGTCCTGGCTACCTTATACCCAAAATAATTACACAGAAACTATATTCATTTAATTACTGCCTGGCCCATTAGTTCTAGCCTCTTATTGGCTAACTCTTACATCTTGATTAATCCATTTCCATTAATGTGTATAGCCACTTGACTGTAGCTTACCGGCATGAGTCTAAGCAGCGTCCGTCTTGGCCAGGAGAATCATGGCATCTGCCACACTTCCCTTCTCCCCAGCATTCTGTTCTGTCTACTTCACCCACCTAAGGGCTGCCCTATCAAAAGGCCAAGGCAATCTCTTTATTTAACCAATGAAAGCAACAGAAATACAGAAGGACCTCCTACACCATCCGTAGGTGACAGGTTTAACTTGCTCATTTACATTTTCACAGACCCCTTTCTGGGCCTGGAGCTGTAGTTCCCTGAGGCTACTTTATTGCAGCTTGACTGTCAGGCCACCAGGATCTGGCTTCACAGCTGAGGCTGGGCTGCATTGTAGGGTGCAAGCCATGTTCCCTCCACTGCATGACCATCTTGCCTGTGTATATGGGACCAGGCAGCCAGTCTCTCATTGCCTGCTGTGGGCACAGGCCATATTTTGTGGTCCTAAATGGGCCACAGACCATGACTAACTGACAAATTTAGCTCAGCTTCTCAGCTTTCCACCATTGCAAGGTCTTTGAGACTGTCATGTCCACAAGCTTAGGTGGGATTAGCCATACCGATTTTTACTATTCTTACTTTTTTATTTTTAAATCCTGTAATCACAGAAGTAGAATTCTGAATCCTCTCCTCTATCAAAAGCCATTGATTTATCCATTATAGGTTCCTTGGCTCATGGGCCAAATAGCCTCTAGGCATTTACATTGACTGGCTCTGGGTGCTAACTGTGGGAGGTATAGCCCTTCAAATGTTCCTGTTTCCTGCCTTTTCTGGCTCCACTGCACAGTATGGGTCAGGCTTAGCTGGCCACTGCATATGTGCATGGGCTGCCAAAATCTCAGCAGTAACCTAGGAGATTGCCAGGCCACAAGCCAACTTTTCTTCACTCTTTTTACGCAATCAGTAGTGGTAGAGGCTGCAGCTTGGTGACCGTCAGACCACTACTTGTTGGGGTGAATGCGGGGCCACGCTTTGACCTCTCCAAATCCCGGAGCAGCCAGAAGGTGCTGGCGGATATGCCTCCAGCACTGGGGCAGGAATATAATATTTATAAACTTTAAAAAGTTTTGTATTAGTTTTTTGCTCCACTTTTGCTCCTCTAGCTATTAAAGTACATCCAAGTAACTGTACAGATAGTTGAATACTATGTTTTTGTCCCATATTTACAAATATTTAGTTTTTTGTCCAATTTTTTGTTCCACCTTTTATTATTATTATTTATTATTTAGTTTTGAGTGCTCATTACTCGCCTCTACACTTGCGGTGCAATTTTTTTAATGTGGGATCCTTCATGTATTCCCCTGTATGTCTGGCCACCCTTTTGTGTGTTTTGGGGTTTACCTGTTGCCCCACATTGGGCACCATATGTTGGGGATTGGCTGTGATAAAAATACCACTTACCAGGGTAGGGGTATGAAAACCCAAAAAATAAGTAAAGAGTATAAAGCTGCAAATAAAATAATAAAAGAAAAACATAGGATAGTACCAAGAGGGAGTTCCAGTGAATGCTAAAATTGCCCACATTTAATTTCCATACACTTTTATACCCCAATACAAAAGGGAAAAAAGATAGCAAAGGACTTCTTTAACATTATACAAAGATCAACTCAAACAGTTAATTGCATCACACTTTGAGACATCAAGACATTAACATCCTATTGTTTAGGTAGTAAAGCCACCCTAGACCGAGTATGCTAAAAGCAGCCACTCCCCAGGTAGCCTCCTATTACAAAAAAAGGAGAAAAATATTCTTACATATCCTGACCATCTGTCAGGATGGAGTAGATCTACCTATATGAGGCATCTTAATGTTAAAAAAAAACCAAGTAACTACATTCTGAGTCAGGATGTGTAGCCCTGGTTATTGTCATCAATTTTGAACAACCTCCAAACTTTCTAACCATCAGACAAGGTAAAAATGAGCTCACATTTTTGGGCTTCCACACCTCAGCACCAGCTCTGGCCAGATGCCACCATGGTCCCACTGACAGCAATGCCCTTGGACACCAACATGGTCTCAAGTCCAGACTCTGGGCATCTGCACAGCCCATGGTGGTAACAGGAGCCATACACATGAATTCAAGACCTTGGCTGGTGTTGTGCTTTGGATCCAGACATGGCCCAAGGCAGCAGCCCAAACCCATATGAGACCATGGCCCAGTGTGTCAGTACAGGTCACCTAGATCGTGGTGGGATGGCCCTTAGGAACCAACATGTCCACAATTTGTGACCCAGACCCTGGGCATCTATGTGGTTTTTGGTAGCAATACAGGCCAACAATATCAACACAGACCCTGGCTATGGTAGGACCATAGACTTAGACAAGGTCCTCATCAACAGCCTATGTTTCTTAATGTTGGGTCTAAATAGGTTTGAAAAAACTTGGTGAGATCCTATCTCACAAATAAGTTTAAAAGCAGGGAGGGCTGAAAAGAAAAGAAACTGTGATTTGTTTTATTTTGCCATTCTTTTCATAAGTAATTTTAATTGTAAATCACAGGCTAATATAAGGAAGGAAAAAGAAGAAAAAGAAAGAATATGTCAGATTTCTCATGCTTCTTGAAATATTACTTCTTTCTGTACTCAAAGAAAATTCTGATCTGAGTGGATGCTCTGACTACAGAAGGCTATTAGTGCTCACTTGGTCTAAGATGTGAACATCTTGACTGGCTTTGCGTCTTACTGGATGTCCTCATATTATGCAGCCATTGGGATTATGTGCTTATAGAGCATCATGAAGTTGTATGTGAAAGGGGTTTCAAGGAATGGCAGAAGATAAGTATAAAGCACATTACTCATCTACTCATATTTATAATGGTTAGAAGCCTGTTTAGGTTCAAGATAAATAGACATGGAACCTAATTTTTGAGTGTCAAAGAATTTAGAATTGTGTATTAAAACTATTTGAGTGCCAGATATCACATACTTAATTTATTTTTTCCTTTTCTATTCCTACTTCTTCATATCTTGGTCTGTCTTTCCCTTTCTTCATCCTCAATTTCTACATTTTTTCTTTTTTATTATAATTTCTCCCAATGTTGAGTAGGAGAAAATACTTAATGATTTGGAGAAAACCATTAAAGTGAGTAGGTTCTAAGGAAAGAAAAGATTGGATTGATCTTAACACTCACTTCCCTATTTTTTTTTATTGATTTTATTGAGCTCTACATTTTTCTCTGCTCCCCTTTCTGGCTTTCCCCTTCCCTTCAACTCTCTCCCATGGTCCCCATGCTCCCAATTTACTCAGGAGATCTTGTCTTTTTCTACTTCCCATGTAGATCAGATCCATGTATGTCTCTCTTAGGGTCATCCTTAGTTATCAGAGAAATGCAAATCAAAACAACTCTGAGATTCCATCTTACACCTGTAAGAATGGCCAAGATCAAAAACACTGATGACAACTTATGCTGGAGAGGTTGTGGGGTAAAGGAACACTTCTGTATTGCTGGTGGGAGTGCAAGCTGGTACAACCCCTTTGATTATCTGTATGGCAATTTCTCAGAAAATTAGGAAACAACCCTTCCTCACTTCCCTATTTTATAATGTGGATTCATGGCAGTATTTAAGAGCTCTATACATTTAGGTTATCTTCATTTATTCCATATGTTGACCCACATCCATTGCAAGAGATTTTGGTTTATACACATTTAATTTCTTCTTGCTTATCTGTCACCTATTTGCTCTTGAATGTAAACACTACTATGAACCTGATATCCTTCTGTGTTTACTTCTTTACCAAACCAAATTACATTTCTTGAATCTTCTGAAATCCAAGGAACAATGCTTAGGTATTCTTAAGTTAGCTTTATATAAATATAGAAACTCATTCCATATAAACTGTGCCAAGATATGGCTGTTGAAGAAATTTTGGCCTGTAAATGTGAATAAAATTTTGTTGTATATGCTAAAAGATGTCATTGGCAAGAACATGGCTTTAGTAGAAACTGGTAGAACTGATTGTAAAAATCATCTTTGACCCATATGGCACTTGAGTGATAGCTTCTGACTCAGTCTCCTTATTTCAAAGACACCGTTTGAGTAATGCCTCCATATTTCACTTATCATTTATAAAATAGAACCTTGATTAGCTAAATGTAACTGTATCAGAAACAAGTAGACTTGGGATCATTCCCGTTTATAGATGATTAAACAGTATCAGGCAACACAAAATCAAGAGTAATGAACTTTTATGTATGATTTTCTTACACAGTTCTTGTATTGTCTTTGTTAGAATGTCTATTACTGTGATGAAACACCCTGGCCAAAAGCAACTTGTGGAGGAAAGGGTTTATTTCAGTTTATAGCTCAACACCATGGTCTATCGCTGTTGAAAGTCAGGACAGGAACTCAGACAAGGTAGGAATCTGGAGGGAAAGAGCTAAAGAAGAGGCCGTTGAGGAGTGCTGCTTTCATGGCCAGCCCAGCCTACCTTCTTACACCATCCAGGTCCCCCTGCCTAGGGATAGCACCAACCACAGTGGGCTAGGCTTTCCCACTTCAATCATCAATCAAGTAATTGAACCATAGTCTTGCCTATAAGCCAAACTGGTGGGTGCATTTTCTCAATTGAGGTTTTTTTCTTCCCAATAACTCTAGCTTGAGTCAAATTGACATAAAACTAGCCAGCATAAGTGTCTTGAGAATCAATGCCAAAGGTTTCTCTACTATGATAGGATTACATGACATTAAGGATGAAATTCATCATAATATTTGTCCCCAAAGCCATTATTTCCCATGTCAAATATTACTTTTTTTAATATTGCTTGCTAGAAAAGAAACAGTAAAACCATTTTACCTTGCTATTATTATTATTGTCCAAGGTAGTTCAAACTAAATTCATTAAAGTTGTATGTCATAAAGAGTAACTATGAAACTAGTACCTCAGAAATGAAACAAAATGCTTTCAAAAATAAGAAATTAATGGTGATCTGTTGAGTCTTATGGTAAAAACCTATCATCTCAACTACTTGGGAGGCTGAGGCAAGATCACAAAAAAATACCTGCTTAGACAAGAGAGTGAATTTAAAACCACCTTAGACAACTTGGGGAGATCCTGTCTCACAACCAGAAATTAAAAAGTGGGGTCATTTAGGGACATAGATCAATAGTAGAGTTCTTGCCTACCCTTCAGAAGATTCTAGTTCACTTCCTAGTATCCGAGAGTGGGTGGTGAGAGAGGAAGGAAAAGGAAAGAAAAAAAAGAAGAAAAAATTGATGATTTTGGATGAAAGAGGTAGGAAGCTGTAATTCCTACCTACATTCTCATTAATTAATCCATAAAAATGAAGACATTACACTTTTTTGTGAGATCCAAAAATAAGTTGAGAAATGCCTATAATGCAGGGAAATACATAATCAGCTATGCAGGAATGATAGGAATTCCAAGAAATCCTTTCAGCATTATCTCTTCTAAGACACAGGACTAACTGGAAAAAAAAATGTCCTTTTCCAAAGATTCAACTTTTTTCTGGGAATTTGTAATAAATAATGTCTCCAATGTTCTAGTCTATCTGGGTTTGTTTAATAAGAAGACTACTTCTGATCTGATTGTTGGGGAGTGTCAAGGACGTAGTGAGAGCAAAATCTTATGGCTGCCAGTTACCATAACCCAGATCTTGGTTCTTCATGGAATGAATGGAAGAAAAATTCTAGCCAGATTATTTCTGGTGAGAAAAGGAAGTAGATTTTGCATCTAGTACCCTATCTTCTATTTTATTGTATTTCAATTTAATTTTATTGTATTTTGCATGCCATTGGTGTTTTTGTCTGCATGTGTGTGTGTGTGTGTATGAAGATGCCAGATCCCTTGGAAGTGAGCTACAGACAATTGTGAGCTGCCACGTGGTTGCTGGGAACAGAAACTAAGTCTACTGGAAGAGCAGTCAGTATTCCCAACTGCTGAGCCATCACTGCAGCCCCAGTTTCTTTGGGGACTACAGAAAGAATGGGCTGTCTTGTGGTATGAATGAGAACCTGGCATAATCTAGTAGCCTTAAGACCTGTGAGGTCAGAGAAAATAGTTATATTGGCTGCTAGTACAGTCCCCCTTCCCCTAGCTCAGCATGGAGTAGATGACCTAGAGCCCAGATTTTTTTCTAGGAGTTGAGGACTGTATGTTTAATCACTGATATTCTCTGTCTGTCTGTCTGTCTGTCTGTCTGTCTGTCTGTCTCTCTCTCTCTCTCTCTCTCTCTCTCTCTCCTCTATCTGCCTTTCTATTTCTATTCCCTCCTCCTCTCTATCCCTCTCTTTCTTTCCTTCTTTCCTTCTCTCTCTCTCTCTCTCTCTCTCTCTCTCTCTCTCTCTCTTTCTCTTTCTGTCTCTCCTCCTATCTCTATTTTAGCTAAACATTTTTGGGTTCGTTCATTTTATCTTTCACTTTAAAACGTTTCTATTTAACTGGTTTCCACTCTAATCTTTACTGTTTCCTTTCCTTTTTCTGTGATTTGGGTTTATTTGTTCCTCATTTTCTAGGTTCCTGTGGTGGAAACTTGTATTAGTGATTTGGGATCCTTTTCCCTTTCTAATAGAGGCATTTACAGTTATAAATTCCCCTTTAAGTATTGCTTAGTTGAAAATAGATAAATTTATTACTGATTATTTTTACTTCAGAAGATATAGTAGTAGTTTGGCAGAGACTGTCCAGATATTTATTCTATTAGGACATTGGGGTTGAATATTTACTACCCTGCCAAAGCTGCAGTCTTTAGTGGCATATTCACTGTTGATGAAAATTCTGTTTTGTCCAAAACATTTTCTTTCCTCTAAAGAAAGATTTCCCAAAACCATTTCCCCAGCTGTCTGCCTGTACTTGCTCAGTATCTGCCTTGTGTTTGTGGTTTTCTGAGACTTCTCATTTTACTAGTTCAGTTATTTTATATGATTACTTGGAGCTGAGTGGAGGTGAGGTGAGAGAAATAGTATTCCAGATGATGAAAAGAACTGGAATTAGGAAGCTTACATTTTATTCTCAATTTTGTGCTCATCAAGACCAGACATACTTTGGATGAAGAGATGATGTGATTTTGGAGGTCTCAGGATGTTGTTCTTCATACTGCTTCTTTCTACCTGACTTGTCTGGTCAATGCCTATTTGTTCATTAAGCCTTGGCTTCAGTGCATTTGTTCTTGCTTTAACTTCCTCTCTTTCAATACTCTGTCTTAACTGTTTGTCTAGTTTCTCTTCTTGTTGCTTTATCAGAATATTATCCTGATTGGAGAAACTTAAGTGAGGAAAAGTTATTTGGCTCACAATTCTGGGTTAAAATCCATCACTGTGGGAAGGTCAAGGCAGCAAGGAGTTGGAAGCAGATAGTTTCATCACAAACAGCATTAAGAGTAGAGAGCAATAAATTTATGGTTACTCTTGTGTAGCTTTTCTCACTCTTACTCAGGACTCCAGTGTAGTGAATGGTGCTACCCACAGTGGATGGATATTACTACCTAAATTAAGGTAACCGGATAATCCAATACATATAAACCCACAGGTTGACCTGGTCAAGATTATTCCTCATTGAGATCCTCTTTTCAGGTAATTATAAATTATATCAAGTTGGCAATTCAAACTATCCATTACTATCTATTAAAACAATTATATTTTACTGTACTGCTGCTTGTTTATCTGTTCTCTAAGGGCAAGTTCATCAATTTGCATTGCATTGTGTCTTGTTTGTTAAATAAAAACAACTGATTTATAAAATTTGGCTTTTTTATTTTGTGTATGTTTATTTACCGATGTATATTTTTTCATGTCCTTTTTATGGGTCCTTTTTAGAAGTAGCACTAGAAGAAGATTGGTACAGACAGGAAAATGTGCTTCTGGATGGCAAATTGTCCTGACATAAGGGCAGTTTTCATACTCACTTCCCCAGACTATGAATAGTGCCTCTTCATTTAGATCAATATGGTTTTCTTATAAACATTGTCTCGGTAAAATTTTAGCATTTCCATATTATTATCAGTGATAAAATGAAAAGAATATATATTTAGAATGCTGATCCCAGAAAACTGACCTGGTGGTCTTTTGCCAGAGGAATATATTCAGATTTAAGATTATGTTAAGGCCTTATGTTCTAGGAATAATGTTAATGTTTTTACTATTCTTTAAGCATGAAAGTAAGAATATAAAAGGAAAGCTTTTTATAAAAATTCCTCTTGATTCTACTTTCTATGGTGTCGAGCTCTAGTGAGCTCTAGTGGCTCACAAGGGATGCTACTGGAAAATGGTATAAGCTCTCCAAAGCAAGTCCTAATAGGAGGGAGGTCGTGAGGTCATTGGGGTATGCCCTTACAGGAGATAGTGAGGCCCTGATCTTCTCCTCTTTCTTTGTGTGGGTCATAAGGTGAGAGACTTTCTCTACCATGTCCTTTCATCCTGGTGTGCTGTCTTGCCACAGGATAAAAACAACTGAGCCAATCAGTCAGGGACTGGAACCTCCCCAACTGTAAGCTGCAGTAAACTTTCTTAAAGTTGGTTATCTGAAGTATTTGTTGCTGTGATGAAAAGGCAGCTAGCGCATATTCTTTCTAAAGAGTTATTTGGCCTGAGATGGCTCTTCAGTAAAGGTACTTATCAACAAGATTGACAACCGGAGTTCTGTCTCAGCAGCCCACATGGTAAGGGAAAAGAGCTGACTCCTTCAAGTTGTCCTCTTTCCTTTACATGCAAATCACAGCACACACGTGTGTGCACACACACATACACAAACACACATACATGCATGTGCGCATGCACACACACAAAATAAATAAATGTAAAAAATGGAGAGCTGTTTGAAATCCAGAATGATAATATTCTTATGTGTACAGAAGCTAAAACATTTGTTTTCATCTTCTTGACTTTAGAAGACTTATAAGAAATTCTGCTAAGAAATAGCACATTAGTTTTGTACATTATTTTAAATTTATTTTGGTTAATAAGTGTAACTATATAATATGACCTCTGTACATTTTTTATAATTTGCACAATATTTTGTGTATAGTAATTTTGTGTATACTCACACAGTAATAGATTTATAAAAACAGTTTTGAGGTGCACTATGTACAGTGACTGTATTTACTTACCAGCACCCTCCTATTTCCCTCACTTCTCTTTATTTCAGCCCCTTGTCATTTTCTGTCACCCAGTTTCATTTCTGCTTTATTTGATTTTTTGTTGTTGTTTGTTTTGGTTTTTATTTCTTCTCATTTAAAATTTATTGGTTATTTGTAATTTTTATATGTGTTTCAGTCATGCACACTTTCCCAACTCTTCCCAAATTTGGTCCTCCTTCCTTACCAGTGAAACTCAACTTTGCATCCTGCCTCTTTTCTCTAGAAGACCAACTGCATAGCCAAAACATTCTTAGATATAAGTTTTGACTGCAGTATGATCGACTTACCAGAGCATTTTGAGAAAAAACATTTCTCCATCTCCTAGCAGCTGACAGTTGATAACTCCATAGCTAGGGGTGGGATTTTGTGCCCGTCTCCCATCTCCATGCTGATATTTTGTCTGACTTGGACTTATATGTATTTTGTGTTTTTCTGTGAGTTTCTATGTGCAACAGCCCTGCTGTGTCCCGAAGGCACTGTTTGCTTGTAGTCACCCACCATCTCTGACTCTTACAGTCTTCATACTCCTTCTTCTGTAATGATACTGAGCCCTGAGTGGAGGAGCAAAGTGCACATGCTCCATTTAGAGTACACTTATTCTCTACACTTCAGCCAGTTGTGGGTCTCTGGGTTAATTACTGTAAATAGAGGCTTCTTAGATGAGGGTTAGAGATAGATTGGTCTAGTCATATAAAGGTAAATTATTAATGAGAGTACAATGCTCTCCGTTTAGTAGAATAATAACAGTAAGTTCTCCTCTGGGGCACATGACCAGTCTAGCTACAGGTTCTTCACCCATAATGGTGCCAGGTGCAGGTTTTATCCTTTAGAACAGGACTTGTGTCCAATCAGAAAGTACTCATTTTCTACCATGATGTTCATGCCACTGTTTCACCAGTGCACATGCCTTGCATTTATAGCTCACAAGATTTTCAGCTCAATATGACTGATGATGACTTTTCTTATCTGATTGTGTACACAGCACCTTCTAGAACTATGAAAGCTAGCTAGTAGAGATGAAGCTAAGTCAGTGCCAGCCTGATCTTTCCATGTTCTGTCACTGAAGTATGTGGTATCTTTAATAGATTGTTACCATTAAATTCTGGAGGTAACCAAGAAAAATAACAGTGGCTTATAATGTTTGGGTGTCTATAGAACCTTGCTGGCCAACAACTCCAAGAGAAGTAGTCCATTTTTGGTACTTGGCTTTTTATTTGCTACCCTCTGATGTCTAGTAGGGGCATTGTTACCTTGTTATAGAGGAATTTCATTTGAACTCTTTATGAATATGTATTCATACACATATATAGAAGTTTCTACAGTAGTACATTTCCTTACATTTTTTAACAATGCTTTTAGTGTTTTTTTATCCCTCCCCATCCTCCTGCTCTACTCTGCCCTTCATCCTTTCCTAGTTTAACCCTTCCTGTTCCATTATTGTCCCTTTATCCTTTATACCAGTGTATTCTGCCCACCTTCTATTAAAAAGTCCCAGCCTATAGTTTCTGAGTAATTTTCTGATATCTTTTGGTATTTTATATGAGACACATATACCTGGTAATAGAAAGCTAACATCTCTGTGTGAGAATAGACATGTGATGTTTTTTCTTTCTGAGTCTGGGTTATTTCACTCAAAATGATTGTTTCTAGCTCCATCCATTTGCTTGTGGATTCTATTTTCCTTAATGGGCGAAAAATATTCTATTGTATAAATATATCCCATTTTCATTATCTATTCATCACTTGATGGATAGCTAGGATATTTCCATTTCCTGAAATTGTGACGAGATCAGCAATTAACATGGATGAGCAAGTATCTCTGTAGTAGGATTTAAACTCCTTTGTGACCATGGCTTAGGAAAGGTATAGCTGGGCTATATGATAGTTCAGTTTCTAGCTTTTTGAGGAATCTTTACATTGATTTCCACAGTGGTGCTCCAGTATACATTTTTACCAGCAATGATTAAGTGCTCTGCTTTCTCTTCTACATCAGAATATTTGTCATTTTTTTTACCTTGTCTAAGGTGAATATTTTTATTTAAAAACTATGAAAAATTTATGTGGATTGAGAATACTGCAAAATGTACTATAAGAACAACATACAAGTTTTTAATGAGAAGGTTTATCTGCTGGATTTATCTGCAGGCAGATAAGGAAAGCCTGGAGGAGTGGTGTGTTCATACTGTTCCTAACTCTAAAGGACGAGTTGTGGGCAGCTATCATGATAGGTAGAAGACATACAGGTTTGTATAAATTTGTACAGACATGTATAGATTAACACTTGTATAGATTTCCATTCTTTTTCTTATTATACCCAAAAATAACACGTGTAACAAACATATAACAAATAAGTAAATAAATATAGGTATCTTGGTTGGTACATATTTTAGTTATTTTAATCTATATCTTTATACAAATATTTTTATAAAATTTTACAATTCTTATTTTAAATGTTACAGGTATATTGTTTATCTAAATGGTTTATATTTCATTTACTGTGAATGTGTCTTGCCCTCTTCCACCATACCCTCACCAACATTAATATTATTGCTATTTTAAATTTCTGTCAAGCTGACAAATGCTCTATGATTGGTTTGCAGTTTCCTGATCTCTTAAGACAACTGAGCATTGTTTATTTGTTCTATGAATTAAAGGTGATTTCTCTTGCTTTATTTTCAAAATGTGACTTTTTTCTATTTTGTATTAATTTATAGACTTTATTATAAATATTGACAGTTTTGTTAAATATATATTACACATGTATATCTATGTTGGTGGGGATTAATGCACATGAGCATATGTGTAAAAGGCCTATGGATGATCAGACTAACTTCAGGATACCCATTGCTCCCTAACTTATGTGTTGGGATAGGGTATTACTAGTAAGGCAGCATGGTTAGCCATATTGCTTAGGGGATCTTCTCTCTGCTTTCAGCACACTGGTATTAAGGTGAGCTGCCATGCCCAAGTAACATTTATGTTGATTCTCCGGTCTTTATTCTTTTTGTTCACATGGTGAGTACTTTAACCATGGAGCATTCTCTCTGGATTTTTATAGTATATTTTATTTAAACATACATTTTTTATTTTGTAAAGTCTCTCAGTTTTTAAAATCAGAATTCTTTTTATAATTCTGAGATCTATATTACTAACATTTAATTGAGTTTAAATGCTTATAGAGGTTAAATTTCATAGCGATTCATTTACTTGCTCACGGAGGAAAGAAGGGCACATTCAGACTTGCGCTGCTAGACATTAGAGAATAGACAAAAAGTGAAAAAGCTGAAGAATAAAGAAGACTCTAGGTCCACCCATGCTCTTCTCCAGACTCAGTGGTCCTTGGGGCCCACTTGTAATAAGTGATTGCTCGTGTGTTTCCTGGCTGCCCAGACCCAAATAGTCACACTGAAATTATATTAATTACAACACTCTTTGGCCAATAGCTTAGGCATATTCATAGGTAGCTCTTGCATCTTAAATTAACACATTTCTACTAACCTGTGTTTCAGCATGAGGCTGTGGCCTACCAGTAAGGTTCCAGCACCTTTCTCCTTTGGCAACTACATGGCATCTCCTCAACTCTGTTTTCTTTCTCCCTGTTTTCAGTTTTTTTCTGTTTAGCTCTATTCTGCCCTGCCATAATCCAAAACAACTTCTTTGTTAACCAATGGTAATTGTTGTATGAGGCCGCTTGTTTGTTCCTGGCTGCTCAGCCCCGAAATAATCACACAGAAACCATATTATTTGCAATACTGTTTGGCCAATAGCTTAAGCATATTTCTGGATAACTCTTATATCCTAAACTAGCTCATCTCCTTTAATCTGTGTATTGCCACAAGGCTGTGGCTTATTGGGTAAAGTTCCATCCTGAGCATCTGTCTCTGGCAGGGCTACATGGCGTCTCCTGACTCTGCCTTCTTTCTCCCAGCATTCAGTTTAGTTTTTCATGCCTAGCTATGCTCTTTTGCCCTATTACAGGCCAAGGCAGTTTCTTTATTAACCAATTGTATTCACAGCATACAGAGGAAAATCCCACATCAGATAATAAAGCATATTTACAGCATACAGAGGGGAATCCCACATTACCCACTTACTGGTCAGCAGTGTCTAAAGAGGCTATGGAAAGTAACAGTGATAATCTTGCAATCCCTCTAGATGGCTGTGGTGAGATGAAGTGTTTATAACTCCTTTGGCTTAGATTTGACACCCATTTTCCTTCCAGGTTTCTCTCTGTCAACTTTGTATTGTAGTTCTTAGCTTAGCTTTTGGGTTTCAACTTTTCTTATGTCACAACTATGTCTCTGACCATTAGCTTTGCTTATGGACAGATACTTGGCTGAAATCTCAAAGGATCCCTGGTTCTAGATTTAAGTCTCTGGTTGAAGGTCCTGGAACTGATACTGCTCTCTTAGAACTTAATGTTTGCAGACATCAGAGAGTTGGGGAAAGATATAACGAAAAGTCACCTTTTAAAACAGCCTCAAAATATTTAATGAGATTTAGTTACTTAATAGCAAGTATCGGCAAGCAAGCAAGGAAAGGCTGGAAGATCACTATATTTCATTGTTTTGTTTATAACTGGAAATGAGTTATTTTTCTTTTAGCATGTATTATTGAAGACATATAATTTCTAATAATTTGGAGACCTAGTGATTGAGAAGAATGGGGTATTAGAAGAAATTGACCTGTGTCTCCTAGCCAGTTTGAATCCCCATTGATTGCTATCACTAACTGGCTATGTAAAGGAGAAGTGGTTCTGTCATGGAGTTACATTGCTTAATTCTTCAGTCTCATTGTATCATCTAAGCTTTTGGAATCTCTTTCTAGTTTATAAATTCTAATTGATGGATTCTTTTTGCCATTACTGGTAGATTTTCTTCCTGCCCAAGTTCTGCATCCAGCATCCTTATTCTGTCACTGATGTACCACTTCTTCCTCTCTGGAGGCCCAAAAATGGGAGCCTATTTCCTCATTATCTGAAGGTCAGAGAGTTTGAGGTTGCACAAAGTTGTTAATAACAAGTGTGGCTATGAGTCCTGACCTAAGGTGTGTTTACCTGGTATTTTGGACATTAGGATGGCCCACACAGGTAGATCCACTCCACCCTGACCAAAGGTCAGAGAATTCAAGCTTACTTCTGCTCCTTTGTTTGTATTGGGAGGTTTGGCCTAGGGAGTGGCTGCCTTCAGGATAATTGGTCTAGGGTGGATTCACTGCATAAACAACAGAATGCTAGTCTCATGAATTAATGACTTGATGTCTAAATTTTGAAGCAAGTAACTGTTCTAGTTGTCTTCTGTATCATGTTAAAGCAGTCTTTTGCCTTCTCCCCCCCTGTTGTATTAGGGTGTAAAAGTGTATGGAAAATTAAATGCAGGGATTTCAGTATTCACTGGAACTCCCTCCAGGTACTAGTCTGTGTTTCTGCTTTATTATTTTCATTTTCATCTTCATTCTCTTTACTTATATTTCTAATCCCCATGCTTCTACCCTGTTAAGTGGTATCTTTGTTGAAGCTGGTCTCTGATATTCCTCTCAACATCTGGAATTTTTTCTTTGCATAGCTTAATATGTAGGACCAAACTGTTAGAAAATCCTATCCAGGTTAACAGCCTTCTTGGAGTTTTTTGATAAATTATCATTTGTACCTGTTGCCAGTTAATTTGATTATTTTAAAATTATTTATTTTATTTTGAAATTGTAATATGTCATCTCTCCCTTTCTTTCCTCTCTCCAATTTATCCTATATGCTCCTTCTTGCTCTTTTTCAAATTTGTGGCCTCATTTTTCCATTGGTTGCTGTTACTTTCATGTATGTACACACACACACTCACTCCAAAATACATACATACAACCTCTGCAGTCTGTATAATAATATTTGTAAGTGTGTTTTTAAAAACATGCCGACATGGACAGGGGAAAACCAAGAGGTCCAACCCTATGCAAAGGACCATAGGCAACTAAAGAATGCTGAAAGTGGTAGAAATATCTTCCCCATGGAAGAACCCAACAGTTGATTAGTTTGATTCTTTATTGTTTCCTATTAAATTTTTTTGGTAGAATTTTAAACACTACACACTTAAGCTTTCAAATGCATAGTTAACTTTAAACAATATATGCCTCAAGGATATTCTTTTAGGCCCTATTATACTTCGATTATGTCCTTTGTGATTTATCTCCTGTATTTTACTATCTTTGCAATGCCTTCTTTTTCTTTTGCAATGATCACTCCTTTAGTTTCAGTGGCTTTTTCCTGTTAGTGTTGGGGAGAATGTTTCATTATATTACAATTTCTTTCCTTAGCATTTTTATAATTTTGTTCTTTGTAGGAAGAAAACATTTTTCCATATATCTTTGGGACTTCAAATTTTTCATAGTTTTAAGTTTTAACATATTGAGAGGTCCCATATTTTCATAAAATTTAAGAATGATAAATTATGTAAAATATTGAGATTATTGTGCCACTCTTTTATACATTTTTTATTTCCACACAACTCATAGTGTGTGAGTAGGACCATGTCTACTATGGTTGTAGCTTCTGGTCTGGTACCTTTACCTTGGTATAGTCCTTTCAGGGAAAACTGTGAAATGTGTTCATCTGTACTTTTAACTATACAGTCTAAACTATTCTGTAATTTTTATACCCATTTCTACTTGCTTTGATGATATATGAATTTGTTATTCCCAGGAAATGTGTCTTCTAAGATAAATATGCTGCTTTATTTGGGCTGGCATGTTAATATTTTGATCAAAAAAATAAGAAATGGAAGGTGTTCATATTAGCCTTTGTCATCATCAGAGTAAAGCAGTGGTTGATACCTGAAAACATTCAGTATTCCCACAGAACAACCTTTCCTGAAACTGATAAAAATCAAAGAATATATACTAATAGAATAGGTAAACAGAATATTCTTGAGCTTTTAAAAGCAGGAAAGGAATTTGTTTTGTTTATGTATGCCATTTAACTTCCAGTGTTGTTCCTGAGACTGTATACCCTATTCCTTCACAATGTGATGGAACACTTTAATTTAAAAAAATCTATCAAGGAAGATCATAGGCAAGACTTTTGCTGGATCCATTGTGTAATTCAGGAAATGAAACTAGGATAATGATCTTTATTGGTATAAAGCAGAGATTAGGAAAGTATAGCCCAAATCTGAACCACTGCCTGTTTCTGTATACTCTGCAAGATAACAATGGTCTTAACATGTTAAATAATCAAAAAAGATCAAGAGAAGGACACTATTCGATGACTTCTCAAAAATCTATGAAATTCACATTTCGACATTAATGTATTGAATGCAGCTGCATCCATTCATTTACATGCCCATGGTGGCTTTTGTGTTACACTGGCAGAGTTGAGTGATTGTAACAGAGCCTATATGGCACAAAGTCAAAATTTAAACACTAAAGAAAATTGAGGCCCTTGGTATAAGCTCTCCATTTGGCAAATGGCAAAAGTAGTGAGTGCTAAGGTCAGTCAAGGAGTAGGCTAGAAAAGAGGTTGTTGGCCTGGCTGGAAATGTGGACCAAATCTAACAGCTTAAATGCCTCCTTTGACCACTGTACTAACAGTATTGTTTTGTTCCTTATACAGAAAACCTTTAGGAGTTAAAATCCAAACATTAAACTAGTTGTAAGGAAACAACACAAATAAGAGGCTCAGTTTGGAGAAGCTGAAGCTGTTTCAAACAAGATTTCATTAAATAATTTGGGGAGTATTTAAAGCTATTCTGAGCTATACAATCCCCCCTCCTTCTCATCTCCATTGGCACTCTGAGAATCAGATCACCTGGGGAACGCACATTTAAAAAATTCCAGATGGTGTGTACGATGCTCCAGCTGTGGAGCATCTCCCAGTCAGGCAATCTGCTTTTCTGCCTGAACCCTCTAAAACTGTGCTGCCCATTTGTCATGCCTCTCCAATTGCAGCCTTCTGGACAGCTTCTCTTTGCCTTGTCTGACTCTTCCTTTCCAGTTTTTATCATCCCCCCTCCATGAGCTAATGTAGTAACAGCTCTTCATTGGCTATAAATCCATAGAAGAACATGATATAAAATATAGTTTTGTGAAGGAAAATTGGAAAACATCTGGCTTTTTACCCATAAGATTCAGTGTTCACTTGTCTCATATGACGACGTGACTGTTTGTGTATGTGTGAAAAAGAAAAGAAACAGGAAGAGGGGAGGGAAAGGCTAGCATGAGGGTGAGCAACAAAGAATTTATGCATATGTTTTGCAGCCAGCTGGACAAAGTAAGTTCATCCCCATGTCGGCTTGGTAAGAATCCTGGGTTAATGTTGGGAAAGGTCAGTCTTACAACTTAAATGTCCTTGTTGGTTTTACTGGGGAATTATTGCTTCTGGATTGGTACTGGCTGTTGTCTTGTTGACAATATTTGTCTGGAGTTACTCCAATTTATGGGGGCAAGGCTGGGAAGGTTATAGGCACTGTTTGATTTTCAGGTGGATTTTCCTTAGAAGTTGAGCACTGTATGGATGCAGTAAGAAGAAACAATTGGCAGATTAAAAGCATGCTATTGTTTGCCTACTGTCCTTGCTGTCTTTCTGTTGTGAATATTATTTTCCTAATCTGTAGAAATTAAATGCATTTTGGAAGTTTCTATTTAGGCTACATTATCATCTATTGATGGTTCAGGAAAGGCAGATGAGTCATGTGGCCTTCTGGACAGTGTTTGTCACCTAGATATCAGCTAGACTTACTAGGGAAGAAGAACCTCAATTGGGAGAAATGCCTTCATTGGATTGCCTATAGGCAAGTCTTCAGGACATTTTCCTGATTGATGATTGATATGGAATAGCCCAGCTCACTGTGTTTGAAGTTACCCTGGACAAGTTGTCCCAGAGTATCTAAGACAGCAAATTGAACAAGCCAGGAGTGCAGTAGAGTAAACAGCATTGCTCTATGGACTCTGCTTCAATTCCTGCACCCAAGTTCCTGTCTTGAGTTCCTATCCTGAGTTCCCTTCAATATGATCTGTCTGTCTGTCTGTCTATCTGTCTGTCTATCTATCTATCTATCTATCTATCTATCTATCTATCTATCTATCTATCTATCTATCTATCTATCTAGCTAGCTACCTATCTACCTATCTAAAACATACACTAAAATAGACCCTTTCTTTTCCAGTTTGCTTTTGGTCAGTGTTTTATAACAGCAATGGAAAGCAATAAAAAACAGTTGGTGTTTATTTTACTTAAAAACTGATACCTTTTGATATGTAATAGAATAATCTGAAATTGGTGTTTTTGTACTAGCACTTTAAAAGAATCAAAGTAAAAATTATATATAATACAATGAAAACTTTTTTTCTACTTTGTCAAGATAGGGTTTCTTTGTGTAACAGCTCTGGTTATCCTTGAAAGTTTGCAGACCAGGCTATTCTCGAACTCACAGAGAACTGACTGCCTGCCTCTGCCTCCCAATGCTGGGATTAAAGGTGTGCCCCACCACTGACAAGCTTTGAAAACATTTTTAAACATACAATTTGAATATTTTTGATGAAAGTAATACTAGTGCAAACACCATATCAAACCAGAGTTATTATGTTTTCTTTGCTCAAGAAGTTTCCTTTTATTCCTTTCTAGTCATCTCCTTCGAAAGACAGCCATTGTTCCTTTTTCTTTCACTATAAATTATTGTTTGATTTTTCACTTTGATATGTACTCCTTTGTATCTGTGTTTTAAAAATTATACTTATTTAATATGTGTGTGTGTGTGTGTGTGTGTGTGTGTGTGCTTGATGAGGTCAGAAGACAACTGGAAGGAGTTGGTTTTCTTCCTCTACCAGGCATGCCCCTTGTGTTGAATTCAGAGTCAGACTTGGTGACAAGCACCTTTACTTGGTGAGACTTACTGGCCCCTGAATCTGAATTTTTAAGGTTAATGTAATATTCTCAATACCCATCCATTTCATTATGTTCATTAATTTTCTCCCAATTTCTAGATTTATTCATTTATTTTATGCATATGAGTGTTTTGCCTGCATGTATGTATGTGCACCAATCCCTGTGCCTTGTGCCTGTGGAAGTCAGAAAAAGGTGTTGGATTTCTTGGGTTGGAGTTATAGATGATTGTTAGCCAAAGTGTGGCTGCTGATAACCAAATCCATGTTCTCTTCCAGAACAGCAAGTGCTTTTAACTGCTGAGCCATCCCTACAACCCCTGCCAAATTATTAAATTTCTTTACACATTTTTAATTAAAATATAATTACATTATTTTTTCCCTTTTTCTTGCTTCAGTCCTCCCTCCAAGACTCAGAAGCAACACCTATGAACCATAACAATGACCAGTATCGGGAAGATACTGATAAACATGCAATAGTGGCACTCACATGTTGGAGATAGCCATCAGCTGTCTAATCAGACCTAAGGTTCACTCAACAGAGTGAAACCAGGCTGGTATCAGAAATTGAGCCAGCTCCCCAGGCTACTGAGATCATGGGTCTTCAGAGAGAATCTGTTACTGTTACTCTGTTAGTCTGATGTAATTCCTAACTTTAAATATTATCTATACCCACAGATAAAATGAGCTATCACATCCAAATCATTTTTAATTGGAAAACACCCACAAATTTGTATAGGTTTTCTTGGATGACCTTGAAGTAATCTTAAATTCTATAGAACACAAGGCTTTATTTGCGATAATGTCTAATTTATCAGAAGTTTTCTTTTATAGTTAATGTTCTTTGTGTCTCATCTAAGAAAACTTTTTCCATTCCTAAATCTACATTGTTTTCTCCTGTTTTCTCTCAGGCATTTCATGCTTTAGCATTTATATTAACTTTATTATTTGGATTTTAAAAGGAGAAATTAATGCTCAATTTTTCATGTTTATCTAGTTATAGCAACATTTGTTGAAAAGATTGTTTCTTATATAATTATGTAGCTGAGAACTTAGGCCACTGGTCTAAAGATTTGTTGTTGTTGAGTCCGATTTTGGTATTGGTATTAAGTAGGCTTAGTAAGTGAGTTGTAACATTTTCCCTTTTCTGATTTCAAGAAGTTTTTTGATTTTATTTTTTAATTGATACTAAGTTTTTCTTAGAGTTTTGTAGAGTTCACCAGTGAGCCTATATGGGTCTAGAGTTTAGCTGTTATAAACTTTTATTATCAATATAATTTCTTGCATACATATAGGACTCTTTAGATTTTCTAGTTGTTCTTAAGTTCATTTTATTAAGTTGTAGTTTTCAAAATTAATTTTCTCATCTTGCTTAAATTGTCACTTTACTGGCTTAAAGATGCTTATAATATGACCTTGTTTTTCTTTAATATATATAGATTCCATAAAGATGCTATTTTATTCCTGTTAATTTTCAGTGCTTTTAGGTATGTTTTTTCATTATTCCTGTGAGACATTATTAATTTTATATAGGAAACATTTTGAGTTTTGTTAGCTTTTCTTTCTTATTTTGTGATTTCTACTTTGATCCATATTATTCCTTTCTTGATATTTACACTGGAATTAATTTGTTTGTCCTTTTATTTTGACATACTGATTTCTCTTTTGTATATGTAGGCAGCATGGGTTTATGATTTTGAAAAATCATATTCCACAGTGCCATGTCAATGATGTACCAACAATGTTGGTTAAACGTTTCCTTTTCTCATCTCATAAATGCTTGTTATCCCATGTCCTTCTGATAATATCCAGTGTTGTGGGTTTGGTTTGTACTGCACTGATGATCCTGTGTACTTCTTGCTGTCAAGTTGCTTGAAATCCTTAAAATTTAGATATTAAGTCCTTATTCAATATAGGGCTTTTAAGGATTTTCTCTCTTCTTGTGGTTTATTTCTTTCCTGAAACTATGTATTTTCCTGTAATCCCATTTGTTTATTTTTGCTTTTGTCGCTTTTGAGATAATATAAAAATGTGCCACCCAGACACATGTCATAAAGCATTTCCCCGTGCTTTCTTTTGATAGTTTATAGTTTTAAGCATTACATTTAAGTTCTTAGTTGAATTTATAGTTCATAAATTTAATTATGAAAATGCATACCCAGTTCTCCTTCCACATCTTATCTAAAGGCCTTCATTTCCACGTTGTTGTCTGGGAACCTTAGAGAATATTGACTGTAGCTGTATTTCTGGGCTCTCCACTCTGTCTCATTGGCCCATCTACCATCTTATTTTATCCCAGTAGCATGTTGTTTGGATTTTTTATATTTTGAAATCAAGTAGTGTGATTCCTAAGCTTTCTTTCTTTTGATTAAGATTACTTTGGGCATTTAGTTTCTCCTGTAGTTCAATGCAAATTTTAGGATTTCTTTTCTAAATTCTATGAAGAATGTTATTAGGTTTTGGTATGGATTTTGTTGAATCTGCAGAGAACTTTACTATGAACATTTTAACTGTGCTCTTCCAAACCATGGCTGTGAAGTCTGTTCCCATTATTTTCTTTACCTTCTTTCATCAGCATATGAAAATTTTCTCTCTGCAGACCTCGCCTCACTGATGTCTTTGGTTGTTCATGGCCTTTTGTGGTGCCCTATAAATTCTTGTGTTCTTTTCTCAACTTATGGAATTTGAAAATGGATTTTCAATAGGTAATACATCTTTTTTTTCTTTGCCTTACCCTCCTGGGTAATTTCAAATGTTCTGTTTTTGAGATTGTTCTATCAATCTTCTGATTGATAGAACTTGTATTAAAAATTTCTCTTTTATTTAAATTTTTAGTTTCTGTATTCATCATCTCAGGAATATCTTTTAAAGCCTTGCAGGAAGAGATGGTTTAGCAGTTAACAACACATTCTTTGCATTGGTTTCCAGCACCCACGTCAGGCAGCTTACACCTTCTTATAATTGTAGTGATTGATTCTTTGTACTCCCATATAGATGTCTATATATTTGACTGTATAACCATTTTTGATCTTTTTGTAGTTGTTCTTAATTCAAGAAGAGACAGGTTTTTTTTTTTCATCTTTGTATTACAGCTTGTGATTCTGGATAGACCAGCAGGCAATGCCCATTGCCCCAGGTAGGCTTCTGGCTGGGCTCTTCTCCCCACTGAGACTGCTGGCATTAGGCTGCTGCTGCCTATGCACTATGGTTATCTATGCTTGATCCACCATGGGCTATATTTCCTGGCTAGGTGGTATTGCTACTTCAGTTCTTCATGTGAGCACAGTCACAGGCTGGGCCCAAAGGATAGGCAAAATTTCTGCTTAGGATGAGTGGATCCAGCTGTTATATACTTAGAGAAATGTTCGATTGAGTTTTATCTCCTGGTCTAGGTGGTGACACATGGTGGAATCTGAGGTTGAGGTAAATGTTTAAACTCCTGGATGTGGTAGAACTGTTCTCTACTATTTATTGAAATATGCTTAGAGGCTGTTTCCTTTTGTGGATAGAGTAGTATTTAAACTGTGAGTAGCACGCTCCCATCTCTTACCCCAAAGCTATCTCCAGTTCATAACCACTTGCAAATAAAAATTTTATTTTCTCCAAGAAAACTCATTCGGGAAGCAAGCTACCCTTAAAGGTAGACTCATGCCCAGCAGTAGATGGTCAACAGGAAATAAACTCAATGAAGTCTTTTGAGATTCCTTGTCTCATAATGTTGTGCCAGGGATTTTCAATTATTAAAAGTTGTTGTCTTATTTTTATTTTTATCTATATGTATGTATGTATGTATGATGTGTGTGTCCATATGTATATTTTCCCTTTTTACCTTATAGGTCCTTTGCTCCTTTGTGTATTTATTATGGCTTTCAGTTTAGTATTTTGGGGGGATTCCTAAATGTGTAAATCGGTGGATGTCTGAATCTGTATCTGTTTCTTGGACCTTTTCTTGGGCTCTTTTCTTTCTGTTTATTAGTCCTATTCTGATGTGTTAGATTTTGTCATATATATTACATTATATTATTTTATATATTATATTATATTATTATCCCTTAGTTACCTCTTTGTTTTTAAGTGAGAGACAGGAAGTGGGTGTTTTCAGATGGGAGGGACTTGGGGAGGAACTTGATGGAGCAGAGGGAGCAAAAACAATAATCAGGATATAATATGCAAGAAAAAGTTATATTTTCAATAACAGGGAAAATTCAACATATGAAATTGAGGGAGTGGCAACTGAAAAAAAGAAATAAACATACTTATCTCATTAGTATGCAAATTTTCATGTCTTTAATAAATAGTGCAATTAAAAATAATCAATACAATTGTTTTAAAATAAAAAAAACTGTGAGTAGCAGAATTCCATTTATCCCTTTTAAATTATTTAATTAATCTATTGATTTGTTTACTGTGTGTGTAGTTTTTGTTATTTACTAAATTGCACTGTGGTAGCCGTGTCTCTTATAGTTAGAGGCTGTGTTTGTTGGCTAGTTACCTAGGAATTCAAATAGAAAGACCTTCTCACCATTTATGGGAATGAGCATAGAGACTTTTGGGTGGCTTCTGCTACTGCCTGGCCACTGCTAGGAGGAACATGGAACCCACCATGAATATTTCCATGCTCATTGTTGGAGTCTCCTCCTCCTTGCTGTTTCTACCAGATCTCTGAGCTCCTGTGCTCTTTGTGAGCTGATACCAGGCAGAACGTCCTGGGAAGTGTGCCAGAACTTTAGGTTAACTAGATGTCTGCTGCAGAGATTTTAGTCACTGTAGAAATCTTAATGATGTATGACATCAAGCTAACTTGACGAAAAGGAAAGGACCATTTTGTTTTACTTTCCTAATGTGGCCTAATTTTACTATAAGATCCATTCCAGTATGTCAATATTTTTCTAAAACTTTAGGATTTTCACAAAAGTATTTTTTTTTGTCTGTGGATAGTTATTATTTGAACTTTTGGTGGAAGATAGAGAAGCCTTTGCATGTTTTATTTTGAAATAAACATCCTTTAATACACCCAACTGCAGGCTTCCCTCCCTCCAATCCTTCCAGTCTATCCCCACAACCTCTCTCTCTCCCAGATCCACGGCTCCTCCTTTTCTTTT